>JAXGGA010014440.1:0-32114 GCA_038373865.1 Uloborus plumipes
AAGAAGTTTGACTTTCGATCTTCACTTGTTTTTTTCGATCGGCCACATTGCGTGTGTCGCATTTTTGAGTTTGTTTCCCCCGCTGGAAAGGGGTAAACTCTTTTACTTTTTCGGAGCAATGCTCATTTTTTATAATGTTTCAAAATCAACTTTAAAGTTTACCGGTGATATTTTCCCGGATGTTAGGTCATAATTAAATGTTTCACTAGTTACAATTGATCGTTGGTCATCGCTTCAAAACTTCGTTGATGTTTATGGGAAAATAAAGATAAGTTTTGTTTTTTAAAATGAACTTAGTCATCCTTTAGTATCATTAACTCTGCTGTTAATTATAAGAAATGGGTTTATCCCATTATCATAAACCAACGAAAGCGTTTTGGCGCAGCTTGGGAACAAAACAAGCAAAAAAATGCGTTTTGGAGAGCATTCCGAGGCGCAAATCGGCGCAATTGGAGCAGCTTTGGGATCAATATGATGACAACCTCTACCAATGAACATGAAAGTTTTTTTTAATTAAGGAAAACTTTCCAAAATTAAGGACTTTTTAAGGGTTTTTTAGGGACCTTAATTTTGCTTGATAAAATTAAGGGTTTCTTAAGGGTTTTTTAAGGAAGTACGAACCCTGATATATTATACTTACACACGCGCGCACGTATTTATCAACATTTATGTGCTACTGTTCGGGCCGACTGGTTTGAAAATGCTAGGGCCGGTTCATGGTGTTCCATCCGCCACTGTCAACATTAAATAATTTTCTTTTAAAAATAAGTTTTTGACCTCATTATTTCTGATTTTAATGAAATTTTGTGTGAACAGCATATATATATATATATATATATATATATATATATATATATATATATATATATATATATATATATATATATATATATATGAAAACATAAATAATCCTTACAATTTTTACATTTCTATTTTAAAAATTTCACTAAATGCAGGTCTAAAAAAATGCAAAAAGTGCGAGAAAAAAGTGGTCTGCAAATGTCTGCAACTTTGCTCCGAATTATAGCAGAACAAAATCCCAAACCATTGTAAAGCTACATTACGATGCAAAAGTTAAGACAAAATGCAAATATGTGAATAAAAAGAAAACTATTTAACGAAATGTTTTCAAATTTCTACAGCAGGTACTCTCTAAAATTTTTTCGTGCGACCTCCGAAGCATCCGCGCACGCGCCAAGTCTCTTCTGACTTTCGCGAAATAGGGGGGAATGCAACAAGGAAGTAGCAAGCGAACAAAAGCTGAAGGCATCGGGAAGTGCGCATCCTGAACCTATCTCCCCTTTTTCAGATGGAAGCGTTCGTGGCTGCCAGGCGCACAATACACAAACAGACAGTACACAATGTGGTCCCGAATACGTGTATGGAGTTCTTAAAAATATATCTGGAACCAAATTTTGGACATTGCAAAAGACATTTTTTTTCATTGTTGCAAAAGTTTAGACAATAGTCAGATTTTATGCAAATATCCCTTGAAATGTGATTGGTGGAGGAAAAGCGGGACTTTATTATTCGAATATAAAGTGCAGAGATTGCTGAATAAATAATAAAAATCTCAAAAGCTCTGTAGTTCTCGTGTACAGAAGACGAGAAAGTTTGGAAGCCGAAATTTGAAAATGAACCTACTTTATTAATTTTTTGTCTTTTAAATCGGCTCTAGTATGGTAGTACATTGTTTTTTACTTTGTGGAGAGCAAATTCAGACATGCGTTTCGATCAAAAAGGCCAAGAAAAATTATATTTCTTCAGGATGAAGGAATTGAAAAAAACGGCTCGAACTGACAATTCGTCCCTTAATTCTACAAAACTTCAGCTTGGGTCAAAAACAGCACGTGACAGCATAAGTAGATGAACAACTGAAATGGAATGCATAAAAAAAACAAAGAATTGAGCCTGAGCCTTTTCGGACAGAGTGTCCCAAATAAGCTAGATTTTAATGTGAAAAGCAGCATATGTATCATCGTGACTAAAAAAATGGTACTTTCTTTGATAAAAATTATTAAAATTGGGATGGCCTAGATGGATTATAATTTTTTTCGCTGGACTTGAGAAATATCCAATGATCATATGCTGTGCTGCTTTTACCATTAAAATCTGGGTTATTTGGGTTTAACTCTGTCCAACACTCTGTCCGAAAAGGCTCAAGCACAATTCTTTGTTTTTTTTATGCATTCCGATTCAGTTGTTCATCTACTTATGCTGTCACGTGCTGTTTTTGACCCAAGTTGAAGTTTTTTAGGATTAAGGGGCAAATCGTCAGTTCGAGCCGTTTTTTTCAATTCCTTCATCATTAGGAAATATAATTTTTCTTGATCTTTTGATCGATATGCATGTCTGAATTTGCTCTCCACGAAGTAAAAAGCAATGTACTACCATACTACAGCTGATTTAAAAGACAAAATATTAATAAAGTAGGTTCATTTTTAAATTTCGGCTTCCAAACTTTCTCATCTTCTTTACACGAGAACTACAGCGCTTTTAAGATTTTTATTATTTATTCAGCAATCTCTGCACTTTATATTCGAATAATGAAGCCTTTCCTCCACCAATCACAGTTCAAGGGATATTTGCACAAAATCTGACTATTGTCTAAACTTTTGCAACAATGAAAAAAAATGTCTTTTGCAATGTCCAAAATTTGGTTCCAGTTATATTTTTAAGAACTCCAGACACGTATTTGGGACCATATTGTGTACCTGCAGTAGAAATGTGAAAGCATTTCGTTGAATAGTTTTCTTTTGATTCACATATTTGCATTTTGTCTAAACTTTTGCATCGCAGTGCATAAAATAGAGCTTTCTGTTGATATTATTATGTGACTTTCTAGCAACAGGTTTTAAGTTTTAACATCACTATGACTTTTGACCTTGATTATCTCAAAAAACACCCTCTTAGACTTTCTTGAAATAAATATATTTTGAAGCTCTAAAATTATTCTTCTGCTACACCAAAATTTAGGCTGGGATCTCAATGATAAGGCACTGCAAAAAACACAACATATTTTTGTTAGATGTTTTACTTACATTATTTCGCTCCTAACATTATTGTTTTAATTTTTTGGATGTATTATTCATGAAGCATGTATATTTTTATAAAAATATATTGAACATGGAAAACTTATGCCTTAAAAATAAAACTTTGAATTAAAATTTATAAGCATTCTCATGAGGGAAATGCAGAAAACAAGAAGTTCTGTCAAGAACTAAACAAGCCTACTTTCCCGTTCATCAACATCAGCATTGTAGCATCTGATTAATATTCTCCTAATGATCTGAGACTACAAATGCATGTCAAACAAATATTTTTATCATTTAACTCTGATTTCCACCACGAAATATGTCTCTCTGTAGAAAAAAATTCATTCGAATCCGACTGTTCACTCAAAAGTTATTAGGTGGGGACTAGATTTTCTAACTGGTCAAAATTGAACAAAAAATTGTTCAAATTAAATACTCAATCGCACAAATAAGATGCCTTAAATCAGATTTTCTGAACAAATACAAACTACATTTAAATTGGACTGTTCACTCAAAATTTATCAGGTGACCGTATTTTCTGGCCTATAATCTGCGGATTATCTGTTAAAAAAGTGAATTTTTTTGGGTGCGGATTATAAGCCGTTCCGTATAACGGTTGACGTTTTTTTTTTCATGAGTTACTAAAACTTCGATCCAGAAATCATAGATGGCAGCACGAGTTTATAAATCAAGGACAGCTTATTTGAGTAATCGCTAATGTGCATAAGCGAAGTGAAGTGAAGTGTAAAGAGAGCCAGCGAGAGGAGAAAATCAGATTGCTTCTTGCTTCAGCTTCAGCACTGCGAATAAAAATGGCGTCCAGATGTGTGAGCTATACTGCCAAATTCAAATTGAAAGCGATTGAAAGGCAAAAGAAACATATTTTTTCATCACTAAGTAGTCTAATGCATCTACTTTATTTGAAATTTGGCAAAGAAAATAGTTTAGAAAAAATAATTTTCACGAGTTACAACGAAAAATTTCGGGACAAAAAATATTCAAGTTTTATACTCAAATTTAATATCTAAGAGATGTTTACATAATGAAACATCGTGTACAAACTGACATTCTTGCATGGTACGTTCTAAGAAAACTACCGAACATGTGCGGACAATAAGCTGCTGCGGATTATGTGCCGAAATTTTTCGTTTCGGCGAAAAAATTGCGATGCGGATTGTACGGAGAATGCGGATTATATGCTGAAAAATACGGTAGTTCAAGACTGTTCAAATCAAAAAGTCAAATGAGCAAATAAAGTACCCAAGCCGAGATTTTTGAACAGACAAAAGTTCATTTGAATTGGATTGATCACTCAAAAGTTAAAAGGAGGGGACTAATCTTTTGAACTGTTCAAGAATTAAGACAAAAAATTGTTCAAATTGCAAATTCAAATACTGGAATGAGGTGTTTGTGTTTAAAACCTTCGAACAAAAAAAAAAAATTTGTTCCAGTTGGACCAAAAAAACAACTATTGTCAGTGACTCAGAAGTAAAACACAGGATGAATTTTAACTGTTCCCCTCCCTTTAGTTTCTGAGTTGATGGATTGCTGGAAAACTTAATCCTTTGTGCATATAGTTTTACTTGAGCTACATGTCTTATAAGACGTGGAGGATTATATGACAGCTAATATTTAGGAAAAATGCTCTTTGTCTCCAAGCTTCACAGTTGGTAAAGATTGCCAGGGATCAAATTCGAAAAAGACAATGTAATGGGAATTTGAAAAATAAGAGTTTTTCGGGAAATTTTATTCGAGATAAACATGAAAAAAGTTATTTAATTAATAATATAAATGAGGGATGAAAAATTTCCACATAGGTTCGACTATTTTATTTTTGGGGAAAATGAAAATGGCATTTTTAGAGATTTACATGTAAAAAGAAGACTTTAAACATCTTTTCAATTTTTTTCTTTCAGGATGCTAATAAGCTTAGCCCATTCAAGCCCCCTTTTAACTACATCTGTGAACCTGTGGGTTATCTATGTAGTTTAATCTGATTTTAGCTGAAAGAAGAAAAAAAAATAACTTCAGGTAGCCCCATACTGCCTATCTAATCACAAAAGTCGTATCTGCACTTTTTAACAAAATTGAGTTATTGCCACCAGGTGGCTCTTTGTGACATATTTTACCTAAATGCAAAATTATATAGTCATTTGAGAACGGGAAATATTTATAAAAAAAAATCTGAAAAAGTTTCATCTGAATCCAATACATGGTGGCGCAAAACTTTAAAGAGTTATAACTTAGTTTGAGCTTGACTGCAGATACCACTTTTGCGATTAGCATGGCAGCATAGGCGGCGGAAGTAAAAATCTGCCACTGTGCTCTGTATACAAGATTAAATTTAAGAAGTAACACTTTTACGACTTAACCCCTTCCCGCTTGCTCCCGTTAAAATCATGGGCTGAGTTTCCGCCCCCTTTATTTCTCACTCCTGTGACATTTCCCGGCTGGCGTGTTAGCATAGTAACACACCAATAAAAAAACTACTTCATTTCTTTTGCCCAAAACCATTTTACTTCTCATTTTACACATCAGATAACAGCACCAGGAAAATTCTTTTTAATGCTTAAAACACATATTTTTTAAATTTTCTGTGCTTGCTGGAAGACCAACATTAAATCGTAGTAACGCTGAATGTTAGCTTTACCGAGAAAGTTAATTTTTAAAATTTCAGGCTAAAAGCAAATCAAAATATTAAAAAAGAATGTTTTTGTTGTTCATATGAAAGGGCAAGTGGATAAAGGTGACAATTTTGGAAAAATTTACTTTTTACCATGGATGAAGGAGAAAAGGTAATTTTTTTTTTTTTTTTTTTGAAAGCTTTTTCAAGAAATTTAAACACTTGTCACATATTACCTTTATTCACTTACCTCTTCAATTGTGTTTGTGAGTTAACACAATTGATTTCACAATAATTTGAATTTGTGTAAATCAAGGAAATTCAAACGTCACATGTCACCTTTATCCACTTGCCCCTTCAATATATTTTTCATTTAATTTTCAGGGATAAAAAAAAATGGCATTTTTATGACTGTTTTCTAGAAAATTAATCAATCGTTGAGGGGCTAATAGCATAACAGTAGGCGCTTGTTAGATATAAAACTAACTGTGCTAAATAAAAATTAACTTTTTTGGTAATAATGAAAATAAGTAATCTTACTGAAGAAGCTGTCTCGGATCCAAATTTAAAAGCCTCTGTTTTCAACATTGAAGTCAATACTGTAAAAAGTAAATACTATGTTAACACATGTTAGAATTATACATTAAGTTTCAGAATACTGAAAATGGATAATTTGGTTAAATGGGAAAATTTTGGTACTGTAATACAAAGTTAATGTTGCATAAATGAGCTTTTATGATAACAAAGAACTCCTTTAGGGCTTCAAGATGAGTCAAACAAATATAAACCTCAGCAAGTAACATAGCAAGTCTTAGCAAAATGAGCATTAAAAAAAACAAAGTTTCCATTCGCTCTTTAGGGTACAAAAGAATAAACTTAATCCATGATAATTTGAACGTTATTAATTATTCAAACTTGACAGGTAACAATTCCTGTGCATTTAATTCCATACCATTGATGCTTACTTTTCTTCAACTTTAAGTTTTTTCAAAGAGGAATCTGCAAAGACCAGAAGCCAGAAAAGCACCTTCAAAGTCCAGTAATGGACTTTTCTTCAGAAAATGATTTGTAAATATGCTATATATACAAAGCGTATTTTTGAAGTAAGTACCGTTTTGGTACAAATAAAAAACAGGCACAGATATCTTTACAATTTTATTTTTACATGAAAACACATACTTTAAACTACTTTTCTACACAATTTGCAACCAATACTTCAGCACTTATCATATACCGTAAAATCCCAAAAGTAACCCTCCTATCGATTATAACCCCCCTCCCTTTTTTTTCCAGAAGTGAAATTACTCTTTTACCCTGAATATACTGTATAAAAAATCTCGATTATAACCTCCCCCCCCCCCTCCATCTGAAATTTAAATGTCAGTTTTGAAAATAGGGGGGGGGGGGTATTTTCAGGATTTTACAGTAATAGAAACAGCATCAGAATGTCTCCACCGAGAGTGCCACCAATTGTGGTGTACAAACGATAATTCCGTTTTTAAGGGCTATTGGAGTTAAATGCTATATCAATATTCATCGCGAGATTTCCTCAGTGTGTGGTGAAAACATTATGAGCAATGAAGTGATTAGAAACTGGGTCCAAGTGTTCAAAGATGGCTGTGATAATCAGCACGATTTGGACGACCTTCGGTCATTATGAAGATGTGATGCAGAAGTAGCCCAGATCTAACTCCCAGTGACTACCACCTGTTTTTTCATCTTATACAGCACCTTGGCGGCCAGTGTCCTGAAAATGATGATGATCTCAAATGACTGTCATGCAGTGGCTGACAAAGCAGGCGGCAGATTTCTTTTAAGGCAGACTTCAATAGCTGACTGCACAATAAGATAAGTGCCTTAGTATTGGTGGCAATTATGTAGAAAAATAGTTTAAGGTACGGGCTTTCATGTAAAAATAAATTTGTAAAGAAATCCCAGCCTGTTTTATTTTATACTAAAACGGTACTTACTTTTAAAATATGCCTTGTATATGGGTGAATATCGGGAAAAGTGCCAATTTACCCATGGAAATTTTCAATTTTTAAAGATACTCAGAAAATAAAATTAATAGGGTATTTCAAATACACATTCGTCGCAACTTTTTTTAAAAATTAGGGGCATGGTCAAGGGGAACATTTATCCCCATTTTAGGGGGGTGTTGTCTTTGAGTGTTACCGACATGATGGGAATGCTACCGATCTGACAAATATTACAGATTTCACACTTAATGTACAAAAGTAAACACTTTCACTACCTTTTATGTTTGAAAAGAAAATAATTATTTCTTAAAATATAATAATATTTACACAGCTTGAACGCTTTTTTGTTTCATAAATAAAATTAGAGACTAATTAAAGGTTAGTTAAAGTTTAACTAAGTGCGACAAAGTTTTTTTCAAACAGATAAATAAGTTAATAGTTCAAAAATCAAAATAAAAAAAAATTCTTAACACAATCTTAAAAAACTAATTCAAGACAGTCAGAGTTTGGTGGGGGAGGGAGATTTGCACTAAACTATTGGTAAGTTTTCCATTTTAAAACAAAATTATATTATTGGGTGCAGTAGTGACGAACAATGGTCTGAATATTGATGTCAAAGAAAAGAGGGTGAAAATTGGCAATGATTTTGCTTGAAAACTCAAATTTTGCGGAAAAATTAATGTTTTTGAAGCACACTACTTCCAATAATGGGAAAACTTGGCAGGAAAAACAATGCACTTGAAATTATCTTTATACTTTAAAACTCAACTCAACAAACTCATATGATGAAGAAAGAAACATCGGTAACGCACGCATCAGTTTCGTGACAAATATCTTCTACTTCGACGCTGCTGACATGACAAATTTCCCGTAATAGGATATCTGAACATCCCTAATTAAAGATTCGAAAATAAAAACACTTTATTATGTCCATGGCAATAGGTTTATTTCCCATTATGTAAACAGGGGTCTGGCCAGAGGAAATTTGGTTCCGAAAATGGACCCTTCACAAAAATCTGATCGATAAAAACGGTCCCTTCACAAAATTACAATGAACCAGGGTGTAAAGAAATCAATGATTTCTTTGGAAAAAAGAAAACTCAGATTTTTTTAAAATTTGCATTAGTAATACACCCCTTAACTTCCCCCCCCCCCCTCTTCCTAAAAATTTGCAAATTGTTTCATACTTTACAAAATTGTTTGACTTTTTCACGAAATTAATCGAATTTTCACAAAATTATTTAATTTTTCACAAAAAAAGGGACCCTGTGAAAAATCCTGGACAGACTCCTGGTAAAAATAGATTGAAAACCGCTGCCTACATGACACTTCATTTCGTAAAAACGGAAAAGTCAAGATTGAACAAATCTTACCTGTAATTCAATGATCTGAAATGAAAACTTTCGATCGAAACTTAAACATCATATATTAGGGCTTCACCCAGAGCACTTTATTAATACCAAAAAACGTTTTTTCTTGAAATTATCATCGCGGAAGTTTGCCTCCCCTGATGTTATGAAAACTTGTGACAAGCATAAATTGAATTTTTTTATCAATATAAATTCGTTTTATCTAAACCACAAGAGTTAATCTTCATAGACAAACATAAAACATCTTATTTCCTTCGGTATATGTTTCTGCTGGGATGCTTTACAATCCACAGGATTTTTTAAAATTTGCTATTCGAATGTGTGACGCGCTGCCGACATGACATTGTAGCAATAAAAAGAGTTCTACTGTCACGAATTAAAGTAAAATCTAAAAATTTTGTTATGAACTGTATGTGCGACGAAGTTTACAGTATGAAAATAGCAACATTTTTGGTTTTTTATTTCTTGGAAGTGTTTGAGAAATTCATTTGTGACTTAAATTAGAACTTTTCTTGATATTCACCCATATATATATATGTGCATTCCTACTCTCTAATTTAAAAGATGTTTCATATTTTCATAGTATTTTGCATTAATATATTTTTAATTTTAATAGAAAAAAATAAGTAAAATTAATAATTTCAGTACTTAGTTGAAATTTTTAAGAAATTGCCAATTTTAATGGAAGTACTGAACATGCATGATGCATGTGTATATTTTAAAACTTCTACCTCTTATAGCTACCACTCATTATAAAGACCTTTTTTCGTGGAATGGAGATGGTCATTATATCAAGATAGAGCGTCGACTGTATATACTAGGGGTGCACTACCTTTTTCAGTGAAGGACCACACACGTAACCGGAGCTCTATTAGAGGGCGCATGCATTAAAAAGAACTGCAACTAATTTAATTTTTACATTTATTTAGATCGAAAAATATCTATTCGCTATGTGGTACTGTCAGCCCCGCTTAAACGAATAATGTCAGTTACAAGAAATATTATTCGATTAAGCGGGTATACGTCACACGATTAAGTGGGGTTGTTAGCAAGTGCAAAAACTAAAAAATGGTGACTAAAAAAAGTTATTTCGAAAAATACGCTTCAATTCATGCTCAGCATGATTTATATTGTGCACTACTTAAGAAACAACAAGAAATATCTTACCCTGAAAGCCGATGCTAAAAGATTGCTGAAAAATAGCAAGCAAACCCTAAAATTGCGATTTACACTTGAAATCGAGAAAAAACATAAAATATGCTACAATTGCAAAGCATTTAACACAACAAAGCATTCAACAAACTTAAATAAGTAGGATTTTTAACATCCAAAATTTAAACATAAGCTTTAAGCTATGAAATATTAAAAAATGTGTAATATTTTTCAAAATGGCGATTTTTTTTTCTTGTCATGGTTATTGTTATAAAAAGTCTTAGGTCTGCTGAACCAGAGCCTAATAAGCTATATAAGGGTCTGGTGTCCACTAGCTAGTAATTGAAAATTGAAATTTTCAGGTCTGCTTTTTTTCAATAAGTCCTGAAATCTTTCCTGAAACGAATTTTGGAGCTTTTTTATTTGGTGTGTCTACTTTAAAATATAATTAGGAAAACCTTCTTTTGCTTTTACTTTCCCCTCTGAATTAAAACGAAACTTTCTGGGGGGGGGGGGAGGATTTAAAGTTTTTTTTTTTTTTTAATTTTTTGTTTCAGCTCAAGAAAATATTAAATGCACTCGCGGGCCGCAGGTTGTGCACCCCTGGTATATACATATATATATATGTACTTGATAGTGTGAACATTGCGAGATAGATTATGATTTTATTTTTCATGGTACAACATGAGTCATTTAGAATCAAAACCAGTTGCTAAATTTCTCAAAATTCATAGCTCTGCAGGCGGAACTATGGATCCAACGTCGTTTTAATTAAAAAAATCTTAACTTTATATTCACTTGTTGTTAAGATCTAACGATTTTTGATCCATTGCCTTTAAGGCAAAGGTAAAGGAGCTTTTAAAATTTTTTTAAATGAAATTAGTTTTAATAAAAAGTGGACTTAACTGGTTTTGACTCTGAACAACTCATGTCATTTAATGCTTCTAGTACTTTAATTAAATATACATACGAATCGAGAGTTGAATTGAAAATTAACAGACAAAAATCAAATTAAAAGAAGAACTAGAACTGGTACTTCTCCCGTTGAATAAATTAATTTCACAGGATGTTTTGTAGCAATTGGAAATACGCAATGCTGTCAGTGAAACGAAAACACATGGAATGACACGAATGGTTAAATCCTGGAATATGACGTCACGCATTGCCGCCGTTCTGATATTTATCATTGATGCTGCCATCTAGTAAACTGTGGGGGAAGTCAACAGTAACTTGAAAAATCTCGAACTCATTCCATTTTGTCCCCCCGGTTGAGTGGGGGGATTAGTGTCTAAGGCAGGGATTCAAGTGAAACAGCACTGCGATCGCTTCGAATTGCAATCGCTACTGGAAGTGAATTACATTATCATCAACTTAAATTGGCATGACGTCACTACGGGTGGAGCCAATAAGAGCTAACAAGCACTCAACGATCTCCTCTTATTCGCCAAGCAGGCTGTGACGTTTTATCTAGCTCGTTTTTCATAGGCAAACGTCACGCTGACGTCACGATGTTTTTATCAAGAAACGTTCTAATGTAATTCATTTCCAGTAGCGATTGTAATGTGCGATCTACTGTTTCACTTGAATCCTTGCCTAAGGCAGGGATTCAAGTGAAACAGCACTGCGATCGCTTCGAATTGCAATCGCTACTGGAAGTGAATTACATTATCATCAACTTAAATTGGCATGACGTCACTACGGGTGGAGCTAATAAGAGCTCACAAGCACTCAGCGATCTCCTCTTATTCGCCAAGTAGGCTGTGACGTTTTATCTAGCTCGTTTTTCATAGGCAAACGTCACGCTGTCGTCACGATGTTTTTATCAAGAAACGTTCTAATGTAATTCATTTCCAGTCGCGATTGTAATTTGCGATTGCCTGTTTCACTTGAATCCCTGCCTTACATATTTTCAATACAAGAAGACCAAAAAATATGGCCCTTTTTCTTGTCATTCCCAATCACTATTTGAAGAATGAATAAAAAATATTGAGAGATTTTACTTATGATTACTGAGTAATTTACTCATTTTAATAATAGTAAACTCCTTATAATGATTTTGCTTGCACATTATTATCACACAAAAAAAGTTTAGTTTCGAAAACGACCTTTCATTCAAAATTGACATTTTTTTTTTTTTAACCTTAAATCTGTGTTGCTTTTAAAATCCTAAATCATACTTTGAGGAATGATAAAATTTGCATCCTCCAAATGTAATAAATATTAATTCCCAAGAATATTCACTGTTTTCCCAGCTAGCACAGGAGCGTTGAGCCAACGTTTTCACATTACGTTAGACCAACATCGGTCTCTTACGTTAGAACATAGGTTAATATGCACCGTCGGAAAACGGTTATACAACGGTTGGTTTCCAGCGTTATCTAAACGCTTTTCCAACGTTGTTCCAATGTAAAAACAACAGTGAACCAATCAATTCCAAACGTTATTCCGATGTAAATAACAACGGATAACCAACATTTTCTCGCATTATTTCACTATAAATTTCAACGCTAAACCTACTATTTTTCAACGATGTGCAAAGGTTTAGGACAACTGTATGTTTTTAATGATACAATGTATATTTGTTATGCAAATACATATGAACACAAAAAATTTAAAAAATGATGAACAAAAAAACTTTTACCTTTTTTTCTTCCCTTTTGAATTCCTTGTCTCGCATCTGTTTTTCTTTTCAGGAAATATCATTTACCAGCAAGATTATTCTTAAGACAGAATATGAAATCCTGCCATTAAAAATAACCCAACTAGTCTTTTTTCTTCTTTTAATCTTGGAAATAGAGTAGTAGAGCAGCTAACATAAATATCATATATAAAAACATAAATAATATAAAAGTTTGTAAAATTAAATAATATTCGCTTTAAAAAAAACACAAGGATTCAGCTATATCTTCAAAGCAAGTTAATGATGCGAAATGGAGTTGGTTAATTTTGAATATTGTGAAAAATGCACAACTGAGCTTTTTTTTTTTTCAACTTAATTTTTTTATGCGAAAGGAGTTTCAATGTTATTTTCAACAAGAAAACAATCATTAAAAGATACTGTTTTATTTCTATGCAACACATGTGGAACTTATATAATTAGAACTATTCTTTACTTTTTGCTAAATCAAAGACAGAACAATGAGGATGAAAATTATTCAAATCACTGACACTAAATTCCGAGCAATGGAGAGTAAAAATAAAGGATATTGAAATAGTCAAAAAGAAATAAATGGGACCAAATCGTGAAAATTACATCACCGTACATACGCATACAATATACTAAAAATAACAAGATAACCAATTAAAAACCATCACACAACACTCAAAAGTACACATTCTAAATAAAGGAAAAACATGAAATTCAAAGCATTCATGAAGTTCGTCCCTTACTTTGGGAGATTAAAAATACACAGCGAAGATTGAGTATTCTTGTCGAGCTACGCCAAGCACGTGTGAACCAGAGATATTCTGTCATTGGAATGAAAATAAATGGCTCTATTGCGCATCCCTCACCCCCCACCGAGCCCTCACAAATCAGCAACGAGCTTGAAACAAGTTGGGCGTGAAGGTGAAACAGGTTTGAAAGTTGGAAACAGGTTAGATTAACGTGCGGTTGGAAATCGGTTCCTTTTAAACGCTCATCCGATCATTCGAATGATCGGATAAGTGTTATAAAAAGAACCGATTTCCAACCGAACGTTAATCCAACCTTTGCGATGCATTTTCAACCTTTCCCCAATGTAAACCCGATGGTTTGTGCTACCTGGGTTATTTACTTATTTATTCTTATTTTCAACTATTTTTTCATGGGGCGGAACTCTTAGGGCGGAATTCAAGTCTAACACGGACGATCGCAACTCCCCAATGCATTCGCAAATTCCCAAATCTGGACTCAAGGGAAACGTTACAATCGCTACGAGTACGAGATGCTATTCTATCGTAATTCGACTTCCAGTAGCGATTGCAATTGCGATCGCCTTGAAGCGATTGCAATCGCTAGGAAGTGAATTACATTATCATCAACTTAACTTGGCACTGACGTCACTACGGGTGGAGCCAATAAGAGCTCATAAGCAGTCAGCGATCTCCTCTTATTCGCCAAGTAGGCTGTGACGTTTTATTAGCTCGTTTTTCATAGGCAAACGTCACGCTGACGTCACGATGTTTTTATCAAGAAACGTTCAAATGTAATTCATTTCCAGTAGCGATTGTAATTTGCGATCGCCTGCTTCACTTGAATTCATGCATTAGTCTATCACATGAATGTGAAATGTATTAATTCACAGTACTACAAAAGAAAAAAGGTTTGATACTTTCTTTAAATAATTTTATTAATACTAACTTACTAACAACTTTAAGAAATTTAAATTTTATCAAATTTATACATTACTGAATTTAAGAAGCGCAATTTATTGTCCTTTCAAAAAAATTATTTATTCATACGTTCATACTAAAGGTAACGAAAAATAATTCACTTTTATTCTTTCTCCTTTTTAAAAATTGCTATCTAATTTTAATGATTATGTTTGTTTTTTAAAAGGTAGTATTCTTTAGTTTATTTATTGTTACTAATTATAAAGAATAAATGAATACGAAAAGAAAGAAAAACTTAGTGTTATTTGAAAACTTTATTCGAAATGTTTTGTTAATTTTGAGTACTGTACGCCAGCAACTAGATGGCAGCAGGAGTAATAATTTCGAAGTTTTCGACGGAGCCACGGAGTAAAAGCGTGACGTCATATCCCGGGATTTAACCGCTCGTTGGAATAAAAATGAACAGCTACTTCCACTTCCAAAGATTTTAATCGCAATTGCCAACTTTAATCAGATTTTTGCTGTGTTGTTGCAAATCTTTGCTTCAAACAAAAGTGTGATATCAAAACATAATTTTAATTAAGAAAAACTTCCAGTAGTTATCCAATTGCATTAAAAGAAGTTTGCCTCTGAGAATACAATTAGAGAAATCTAACTTTTCATCCTTTGAAACTTTTTATCGCAAGTTTCATTTTTAAAATGTTCAGTTTTAAATCAAATAATTAATCTGTTATTAAGAGTAAAAAGTTTGAAGTTTAGGTTTGTGTATGCATGCAATGTAGTTAAGCCAATGAACTTATTGTCAATGAAAAACATTACATTTGAGTACTTCAACTTATCTTCTTTTACCATAGGCCAGCTATGATGGAGGTGCTAATGCTATGGACTTTAATTGTTTGTTCGTCTCGATAATTCTTTGTAACAATGTCCTCTCAGTTTTTGTTGTTTAATCTTTGAACAGTCTAAGAAATATTTTATTTTATTTTCTTAGATAATGAAATAAAGTATCGTCATGTCTAACGCTAAAGTGGGTGAGTAATCATCGTGAAGTTATAATGTCTGTGATTCAAGGGGGGTAAAAATGAAAACTTTCATCATTATGTTTTTTTAAAAGGTTATATTGCTGTTTGATGTTTTCTGTGGTTTAACAGTGTATAAGAAATCACGAAGCGTTTCCAAATGAAAATTTTTATTGTTGTAAATTGTATTCAAATGGTCTTTTATATCATTTTATATTGCTATTTCAAGTATTCAATGTTGCGCTTTGTCGTACATATGAGAATAAGTACACTAAAGGTTACTAATCATTGTGATAAATTTCAGGGTTGCCACGCCACAGGGAAACCTGAAAAAACAGGGAAAATACAGGGAATTGAAAAATCAACAGAAAAACAGGGAAAATCCAGGGAATTTTGAAAATTTCTTCAAAAATCTGGAAAGTGCAGGGAATTTTACTTTTTTTTCAAAAGTTCAAGTTACCAAAATGAATTCTAAAATATGTAAACTACCAATGAATAAATTTATGCGCAAATGAATAAAAATAATAATAAATAAGATAAAATAAATAGTAGGGGAAGATGTTGTACCTTGGGCCACGTTGTACCTTGGGCCAGCATGCATATCTCTTTTCAGAAAACACATAGAAGGCCAAAACCCATCCGCCTTGTTCGATTTGACTCTAGAGGATATTGCATCTTTGATTTATTCTTATATCTCATGTACATGCTAAAAAAAGTTGAAAAGAAAGTTTTGCCTACGTTTAAGTAATTTTTTTGTGACTTATGTTTTTTGTTTTGTTGAAAACAGAATCTGCAAAACAGCTAAAGTAAAACAGCAAATAAGAAGTATAAATATTTATCTTTCTTTCTGCAATAATTATGTTTTGAAAACTTAACTTGCAAACTCATCACCCATTTTCTTTTCTATAAAACCATGTGGTTGTACCTTGGGCCACTCAACTATGTTGTACCTTGGGCCACTTAACTATGTTGTAACTTGGGCCACTTAACTATGCTGTGTTTTGTGCCATTAAACTAATACAGCAACATATGTTTCTGGATCTCAGTCAACTAACTACACTTGCTTCAACATCCATTTTATCATCTCCTGTTGCATTCTCTCTTCAAATGATTAGACCCTTTCCAAAAGCAGGACTTAGGAAAACAATTTCCTGCGGAAGGAAACGTGGAAAAACTAGAATTTTAACAGACACTCCTGAGAAAGAACAGATTGAACAAAAGGAACGTCAAACTATCTCAAAAATTTGTGCAAAAATAAATAATAGAATCAAGTTCTTGAAAGCTATTTTGAGATACCATATGCAGATTCCAGTGAAGATAATGCAATAATAGAAGAAATTACTTAATACAAACAAAATAAAATTGTGAAAGACTTAACATAACAAAGCTTTGTACTAACCAGATTAGCATTAAAGAAGAAATTTTCTTATTTTGTAGCAGAAGTTATAAAATATTTAGTTCGATGCGAATTAGAAATGAAGTTTTACAAGCATTGTGGAAATACAGAAAAGTTTATCATAGAAAAAGAAGATATTTATGTCATTAATATTGATGACATTGAGATAGTGCTACTTCCACCAAATAAAACTGGACAATCAGAGCGCCAACTTTGCCAAATTTCTTTTGCTGTAAATTTCAGAAAATATAGCATTTGCTTTTAAATTCACTTTTTTAAAGGTGGCCCAAGGTACAACACTATGTGGCCCAAGGTACAGCACCATGTTGTACCTTGAGCCATTTTGCATTTTCTTACTTTATTACATTTTACCACTTTCTTATAAATACTTTCTTTAAAGCTAATATATTTATAAGAAGCTAAATGTATGAGTGTTCTTTCCCTATAAAAAAAATTGAATATGAGAGTTAAATTTGTATCAAGAAACAACTCCGAAAATAAGTGGCCCAAGGTACAACACCTTCCCCTAATTTTACTTCAGTTTTTTTTTTGCTAAGTTTATTTGTTTATAAGTAAATATTTAATTTTGTGTTATAGAAGCAAAAAATATTTATTACTTAGTTTGAAATGCATTTTAAAGCTTATGCTAATTTAATTAGAGAGTATGAGATTAGTCATCAATCCGTTCTATGATTTCAGTTTTAATGAATTCTGCTTTGCCTCCCTATGTTTTTATTTAGTTTTTTTTTCTGTGCCAGGATATCAATGTTCATATAGAATATCAGTGTTCGCTCGTTCGTAATACTGCATATTCATGCAGGGAAAATACAGGGAATTTTTCCCCAGGAATTGAGTGGCAACCCTGAATGTGCTTCTGTGACAATTTTTTTTTTGTTTAGAAATGTGCTTATTGTTGTTTTGAAAAAAAAAAAAAAATCCCATAACAAAAATTGTACTCTGGTAAAATGTTTTATACAAATACAAATGTGGCGACCAGCAGCAGGCTCTGGGCCCAACTTGGCTGGTCCTAGTCAAATTAAAGACCCCAATGAAGATCAATGGCCCTCTTAAAGCCATCTACTCCATTGCTCTTTACCGCCTCTTCCGGTAAGCTGTTCCAAGTTCCCACTACCCTGCTAAAAAAGTAATTTTTTCGAATTTCAAGATTAGCCTGAGATTTAAACAGCTTAAAACAATGACCCCTTGTCCTGCTTTCGGCACAGGATACTTAAATGCTACTTTTTGCTACTTTTTTGGACACAAGGCGACTTTAACTATTTTTTTATGCAAAAACAGGCGAAAAAGCTACTTTTTTTCACTGAATCTGCTTTTTTGGAGACTTTTTCCCCTGACGTTTGCAGATCTTTGCAGCAACCTCGACTGGGCACAGGGCAGCTACAGTGCGATGCAATACTTTGGACAAAATGCAAATATATGAATAAAAAGCAAACTATTCAACGAAATGCTTTCAAATTTCTATTGCGGGTAGATAATACTGTCCCAAATACGTGTCTGGAGTTTTTAAAAATATAACCGAAACAAAAATCGGAAATTACAAAAGACATATTTTTTTGCTGTTGCAAAAGTTTAGACAAAAATCAGATTTTATGCAAATGTCTCTTAAAAGGTAATTGTTGGAGGAAATGCGGAACTTTATTATTCATTTATAAAGTGCAGAGATTGCTGAATAAATAATCAAAATCTCAAAAGCTCTGTAGTTCTCGTGTAAAGAAGATGAGAAAGTTCGGAAGCTGAAATTTGAAAATGAATCTGAATGAAAAGCAGTTCTGATGAAGCAATTTATAAGATGAAATGGAAGATAATGATGCAGACCTAGAAGGAATTGATGGTGTAGCTACAAAAGCTGGTAACCATGTATTTGGGATACTTGCATCAAAGAAAACTATTAAGTATAATGAAATTCTAATTTTAGAATATGATACAAATGAAAAAATTATTACAAAATTTGATGGAAAGAATAGAAATAGCTACACTTTTTATTGGTTTGATGTAAGTGATGTTAGAATTATAATTGAGGTTGAGATGAAAATGCTTCTCTCTCAGCAAACTTCAAATAGACGCTGACATTAAGTGTTTTCATTTTTTTCCAATCTGTAATTTCTTTTCAAATTTTACCAAAATTGATCTTAATTGACTGTATTATGTTTACTCAATACTAATTTATAGGTAAAAGCAAAAAATATGCCTAACGGCTTTTCATGAATTTCACGTACATAATTGTTTTGTACTCCGCTTTATAATTTTATTTCATACACATTTAAATGTAAGTAGATATCTAGTTAATGGATACATTTACAAAAAAATATTTTCTACTAAAATTTTACATACTTTATCAAGTAGGACCCGCAAACCCCTCTTTTAGATATGCTCACTTTAAATAAAAATAAATGGGGGGTGGCCCACTTACCTCTTCCTAGGGGGTAAGTGGGTCCCCCACGTCATTTTTTAAAGAATACAATAGTTAAAAATATTTAAAGCATTTTTTAAGGAAATTATGCTGAACTTGTGTTAATCAATAATGTTCAAGATAAAATAAGTCAACAAGTTTAATCTGTTTTGCTTTAAAACTGCTGTATAAGGCTTCAAAAACGAACTATTCTAAAAAGGGGGCCCACTTACCCTAACCAACCCTAGTTCAGTTTATAAACTAGTTTCTAAAGCTACAAAGTTTGCCCAAATCTTCAGTTTCTTGGAAATTCAAATATCTAGTACCAATGAGTAAACATACAATATTTATGCCAAGAACTAGATAGACTATTAATACTAAAGGATAATAAAAGTTTCACAATAAATTAGCAAGTGAATTAAAGCTACACGAATAACCTCTAACTTATCTTATCTCGTCACTTGAAATGTAAGATTTTATGATCTGCTTGTTTTGTTTATTTTATAAATATTTTAAAATATGGTTGTCTTTTTGCCTAATTTGTTATTTTTGAAGCTCTTCAACAATAAACTTTATAGCATTCTACGAAAAACAAAACTGAAAAGAAGCGAAATCACGTTGGAGCCGCTATCTTCTATTTTCTCTTTTGATCCAAAATGTTGGATAGTTTGGTCTGGGTATATGAAGGGGTTCTATGTAGAATTGCCCACATGTTAGGACAGATTTAGAATAAATTACGTTCAATATCACCATGAGTGCTTTCTCTCTCAGGCAGGGGCGGTTCCTCACTATGGGCCGGGTGGGCCGTGCCCACCCCGAAAAATTGTAAGAAAAAAAATACATAGTTAAAATACATCATTTTCCATTTCAGTTCAAAAAAAAAAAAAGGCACAAAACATATTTTCAACCTTCAGGCCCCCTCTCCCAACCCACCCCGAACATCACTAATACAGCAAAAGAAAGCTTTCAAATTCCATCAATTTTAGCGCTTCGCACAGCTTTGAGAACGAACGTGGGCTAACTCGCCCTGGCCCACGGCGGCTCAAGGCGCACCTCCGCTTTTAGCCAATCACAATGGCTGGATTAGGAAGATCGGTAAGTGATTACACCCCTTGTAATTTCTGCCGAGAGGGCACTTTCTCCTCGTGCCCAAGATTTCCCTTTGTCCCCAACCAAAGCGGTGGAGAGGGAAGTGTTTCGTTACTGTATACATGGGCAGAGAATGTCTGGCCCCTGTATTAGGGAGAAAACTATATCCTATTTTCACTTTGCGGTCTCAATTTTTTTTCTTTTTTTTTTTTATTCATTTTTATAACCTTTGATCTTTTTTTTTTTTTTTTTTGTGTTTCTTTTTTCATTTTCAACACCTATTCCAACAGGCATAGAGATTGCAAGTTTCACATTACCCCCACCCTCACCTATTTAATACAATCCATGCATGTTTTAGTTATTAATTTGCGCTTTGGGAACTGGAAAATTTTCTCGAAATTTTTGTGTGAAGACTTTGTTTTTGACTTGCAGAGCGTTTGCCATTTTCTTGGTACCTATTAGTTTGACTTTAATCTTATTTGTCCCAGTGTTGTGCTAAAATATTAAAAAGTGTTGTAAGTATTGTATGAACTCTAGGAACTTGGTTATCCTGCCGGGTGTGACATCATAAATGCTTGGAGAAGTAATAAGTATTCTTAACCCGTTCGGGACGGCAGCCCGCGGAAGAAAACACTCTCTCAGGCCAGCAGCTGTTACCGCGAACTGCACTCACGGGCCGGAGCATTTTCTCCCACTAAGCCTAATTCTCGATTTCGAAAACTACGCATTACATAATAATCCATAAAATGTACACTTTTCATAGAAATGACACCATTTTTGAAGATGAGATTAAATATAACATATTTTTAATCATAACCAAAAAAAATCATTAAAATAACTGATATTTAACATTAAAAATATAAATTTATTGTATTTTTCTGCAACTAAAACTACCTAAATTAAACACTAAATATTGATACTAAATAGAAAAGAAACATGAAAAATCTTCGCGCTTAACATCATGACACACATTAATAATGAGGATTATTGCAATAGTTAATGTTGTAAAGTGGTATGAAAAATTTCAAAACACGGATCGATGCAGAGACCGACATTGCACATTTTCCATTCGTAACCAGTTTCACATCTTTTATTGTGCTTTGAACAAACTGTACATCTCCTTCGAAGCTTTTTTCCATCTTTTCCAAATGAATACTAAAGTAAAACCGAAGTTGGAATGTCTCCCATAAAAAGCCCCATCCTTAAAACAGAACCAAAACTATTAACAAACTATTAAAGCTTTTAAAATGAATTAATACACTCTTCACCATGTGTTGCAGCCTAATAAATCTCAGACACTTGATATTCCCCTCTCTAATGTCAGAGAGATATATGTATAAAGGAACCAGAGCAATCTTTTGAAAAAAAAAAAAAGTGAATAAGCAATGCCTGCCTTCATCGCCTGCCTTCATCACATCATGTGCTTCTGTGCTTCGCTTGTGTTTCTGTGTGCTTCTGTTTTCATCACTGCGAACCCAATAAATCGCTCAGATATTTCACATACCCTCTGTTCTGACCTCAGAAAGATATATATGTAAAGGAACCAGAAAAATCTAATGAATAAAAAGTAGATAAGTAATGCAATCTGATAGAAGTATTTCTTTCCAAAGACAGTGGGCCCTAAAAGACATTTTTCGGTGCTCCTCTATTTCTATGCGATATTTGAAAAAAATCGCCAATCATACCGCGATACATTTTTGTGTATGGTACAATCATAGATCTTAAAAGGAATAGATAGGCCTTCTCCCCTCTTTTCCTCCTCTCAGTGCGCGTCAACATCCCCCGCTGGACACCACGTGATCATGGGACACTCCGCACAGTCAACGCTTTCCCTTATCGAAAAGAATCGCTTTTTACCGCGATCTTTTGAACGATAAAAAGGAAATAAAAGCATTAGAAAGTTTTCCATCTTAACTTTTTAAAGCAGATGCATAAGCTATTAAAACTTTCTTTTAAGTGTTTTAAATATTTTTGGAAACAGAAGCCTTCAATGTTTAATATAGAAGAAAAAATCTTAAGTATAATAAATCTTCCAAATTTTCGTTTAATTCAATTTTTTTTCTTTCCTTTTTTTAATACAGAGAAATGGATTCAATGCATTATTTGTCATAACTTTTGAAGTCACTACAACAATTTTGCATAAAACTACATGTTTAACCATAAATGAATTTAGAAATACAAAAGTAAATATTCTGAAATATACATAAATTCCTTCAATCAAGTAACATTTGCAGCCTTTACACACTTAGGTGTGGATGCAGGAACTGTTTTTAAGAGGGGCACCAAAAAGTAAAATGTGCTCGCCCGACTCCATTTTTCCTTTTTTCCTTTTATTGATAGATCCA
The DNA here is from genome assembly GCA_038373865.1 of Uloborus plumipes. NCBI lineage: Eukaryota > Metazoa > Arthropoda > Arachnida > Araneae > Uloboridae > Uloborus > Uloborus plumipes. Next base: position 22,730 of record JAXGGA010014440.1, read on the forward strand.
TTTAATGTTCTTTATGAAGATTTTTTTTTTTTTGGGGGGGGGGGCAGATTCCTCGACTTCTTCCACCCCCCACAAAAAAAATCCGGTACTGTAGAAGACCCCAACTACATATTAATGAAAAATAACTTTGTTTTGTTACTGATTTTTCGACAACTTCAATACATTTTCATTTAAAAGTACTCCGAAAACAAAAATTCTTACTTATCAGCCTAACTTTAAATTACACGAGTGGTAGTTTGACTTTCGCCCCTCAACATTTTTTTTATAGTCTACAAGAAAGAAATACAGTTCAAAAAATTTTACTTTGAAGAAATAAGTTAGAAATAGTGGCATAATGATTTTTTTTCCCTGTGGGAGAGGCATAGACCTTTTGCACCCCCCCCCCCGAAAAAAAATCATCTACTGTAGGCTCTAACTATATATTAATGAAACAATAACTGTGTTTTGCTTGTGATTTTTAGACAACTTCAATATTTTTCTTATTTAAAAGTACTCAGAAAATAAATTTATTTGTTACTTTTCAGCCCAATCTTAAAATACATGAATGGTAGTTTGACTTTTCTCCTCAAATACTCGCTTTTTTTTCGTCCCACAAAGTATGAAAAATCTTACTATTTAAACCCAAACGTTTAGAAAACTAGTGATTATTGTCCCATAAACAATATTAATTTTGTCAGTCTCCTAAGTGACTTTGTGAATTACTTTAATTGTATGAATCAACAGCGTGATACATTCCAATGTTTAAATATTTTATAACGATTAATATTATTAGCTTATTAGTGTAATTATCAAAGCTGCTTCTGTTTCAAGCATATACTCATTTAAATTTATAAAAACGGAGGTGGAAGATCTTTCCCGTAACTCTTGTAATGATGAGTAACATTATATTTTTATATTTTATTCCCAAAACTTTTTCACATTTTTGAAAAACACTTTCAGTTCTGCACAAATGTACTACACCTCTTGAACTTTTGATGGTTGGAATCAACCGTTACTTGAATTTGTCCCAAAATTTTTACTAGGCCTGTTTTTTGGTTTGTGTTGTAGTTAACTTTGCGTTACAGTAGTCGCACTTCACAACAGAGAGCACTTTACGAACAACAAATCCAATAATGTAGTCAGAAACATCGTAAACGAATTGTGTCAAGTCATAAAGAAATTGTGTCATGTTAATAGAGATGATTTCTGAATTTTTTTAGTAGTCATCAGGGGAATTGGAATAAAAGTTGCATTCTTCCAAAAGGGGGGGGGGTTACGCTTCAAATTTATGCTTTAAATTTACCGGTTACTTTTTGTCAAAATCAACGTAGCTCGATAAACTAAAGTCTTAAACTTCAGTATGAATTAATAACTTTTTGTAGGCACTTCGAAATTGCCTGACAGTCAAATTATTGTTGAAGCCCTTTCACAAACTTATCGCAGTGATAAACTTTTCAATCCGGAGAAAGCCTATTGGTCATTACGCAACTTAGAACTAGAATTTGCACCCTTACATATTTTTTAAATCTTCCCAGTATTTATAGAAATTAAGAAGCCTAAAAACCCAGTTTTCAGCGGACTTTCGGAAACGAATTTTCCATCGCTTGTTTTTAGTGACCTAATATAAGGCTCCGCATCTACAGTAATTTTTTTTTTTTAATTCTCTGAAGTTTGACTCTGCAGGGGACGTTTATTAATTTTGGCAGAAATATTTCTGCTGTTCAGAAAGTCAAATATCTTCAGACAACGCTAGTATTTAAACGACGCTTCGCATTGTTATCCGAGAGGAGGGAGAAACGAAGTCCCATGATCACGTGACTTTCGGAAGAATCATGTTGACCCCACTTTCCCCGAGCGAAATACACTGCGCAGGGTGAGAAAGGCTCATCTATTCCTTCTAAGATCTATGGGTACAATGATGAAGTTATTGGATGATTTGGAATGAGCTATGGTACTGGCAACCCTGTCATTTTAACCTGTTTGTGTTGTGGTGCGGAAAATTGGAAGGAGTGTTGCTTTTTATTTTTTTCGCTTTGTATCTAAAGAAAAAACGTATTACTGTTTTTTTTTTTTTTTCAAAACTATTTACAGTAGTTGTCTGTCCCTATTGGCGCCTAAGAAAATATGAGTGTTTGCAAGTGTTAAGTGAATGGTGAGTGTTAACAAATGTTATAAAGCGCGCCATTTTTTTGAGTGCTAGATTAGTGGTATTTTCGCTATTGTGTGTTGTAGCCTAAGAAAATATGAGTGTTTGCAAGTGTTAAGTGAATGAGGGGTGTTAACAACTGTTAGAAAGTGCGCCATTTTTTGAGTGCTCGATTAGCGGCATTTTCGCTGTTATGTGTTGTTGGAAGTGATATCTTTGTGCTTTGGAAGTAGGGAGATGAACTATTTAGTGTTATGTCAGTATGTGTCGTAATTAGCAGTTGTCATCTGTTGTATCGGCACATCTAAGCAATACGAAGGTGAGTTCATATTTGGCTGTTTTGTTCAAAAATTCATAACATGAAAGATGAAATATTGAGGTTCATTTTTACTTAAATCTTGCAAATTGAACGAAACCCCGTACTTTATGCTACTTATTTATTTCCTTAGCAACGTATGGAAAAATACTTTTCTGTAGTTTAATAATATTTTTATAGCGTTTTTATTTATAAAAGCATTAATTTTATGTACTGAATAACTAAAATAAGCCACCTCTGGTACTTTTGAAAAATATGAAGCGTCATTTTAAGGAAAATTTTATAAGTAATTTTGAAACATGATAGAAAATTAATTGATGGTTGTTTGTGACGTACTTAGGAGACGTTTTTACTATTCATATATCGAAATTTGAAGAACTTTTCAAATTGTTTTGACTTTACATTGACAAAATCCTTTAGTGCGACATATGTTAGAAAAGTTATTGATTTTGTTGTTGGCTAGTTTTTATTTACTATGTTACTATAGAAATAAGGAATCTTTGCTACTTTAAAAAACAAATAGTGTTATTTTTCTGCAAATGTATCTATACAGTAGTATTATTGCAGCGCTTATTCGCTGCATTTCATGCAGTTGTAGTACGTTGTTTTATTATGAACCATAGATGTTTTTGTCGGGTTGTTTTGTTGATTTTGAAGCGTATATTTGCAATAACTTTGCAGTATAGTATTGAGTGTGATTTTTTACTGTGCTGACTTTCGTATACATGTGAGAAATCACTGTTATCTGAAAAACGTTTGTATTCTTCATTTGTTGAAATTGAGGATTTTTGATATTTCCTTTTCGACTATAATAGTGTTTTACATTTTTTATGTCAATATGAATTTTTCTGTTGGTGCCAAAAGAGCATCGCTAAGAATGTTGTACGATGTTTTTTGTCGTACATCGAAGTCTTGGCGATGATTTTTTGGCGCCAACAGGAAAAAGTCGCCAAGAGGGGGGTAAGTCAGATTTGTTCCCATTTTGCGCTGTTGTATATTTACGTCAGTGGGCCACATAGGGCAGCTCGCGCTGTCCTACATTTACGGCGCTCGTCCCGAACAGGTTAAGCTCTAAATTCTACATTTGTTTAGTCGAATCATGATTACATTTATATCCAGGACCAAGGCCGTTCAAAGAGGGCCTCTTAAAATATCAATGAAGTAGTCCCCCCCCCCCCAGCTCTAAAACATGAAAGCTGTGATAGTTCTCTCACAGCTTTCATGTTGTGTTCTGAGCTTTTTGCACTGAGGAAGAGGTTCCATTGTAGCCTAGAAAGAGCTATTTGTTGTACTTTCTACCTAAAATTTGTGATTTATTTTTGCTGATTTATAAAAGTGAGATTTTTAAGTTCTAACACCGTTAGAATTTGTTTTTCCATGAACTGAAATTGCAACATTTGTATCTAAATTAAAAAAAAAAAATCTTGTAAGCATGCCCACATCTAGTCATTTACCTTATGCTTTCCTTAATTTGATAGAGGCTTTTAGAAAGTCATGGTGCAGATTGTCGAAATTTTTAGCCGGGTTTTAGTCATAAATGTTGCTTTTCTTTTTGAGTATAGTCTCGTAATGTTTGAGGAGATGTGCTGCCTCTCTTGAGGCGTGACACTTTTGATGTGATAAATATTTTCACTGTCTAAAAATGGTAAAATTATGAGAGCTAGCTTGCTTAGCGTTAGTGATGTATGTGGAAAGTCGATCGTCTGGGCAAAATACTGCAATTATTATTATATTGATTGCTTAAGACTGGTGTAGCATCTAAAATATAAAACCTATGTATCAAATCAAATCAGATAATTTTGCAATGTAAGTTCGTACTAATTGCATAAAATGTTATTTTACATCTTTCAGCATCGGTTTACTAACTGTTTTTCTTTCATTTTATCTGTGTAAGCATTACTGGGCAAACATATAATTGCGGGTCCACCCACTAAATTAAGGCACGAGCCGCCACTGCTCTCCGGTCATGCTTTTTTCCCCCTCTTACTATATTTGACAGGGGCCGCGCTAAGCGTTCGCCACCTCGCCAAATGCTATAAAATAGAAAATTCGGCAAAAAAAATTCTGATTTGGCTAAAGTATTGGCGAATGGAAAATTGTCAGAAATTTTCACTTGGGGGAAAAATACACTTATTACATTAAAAAAACAAACAATTAAAATTCTTTGATTAAAACTCTTGAAATTTGGCCTATTTACTAGCTAACAACTTAAAATCCTTAGCGCGGTCCCTGTTTGAACAAAAGAGCGATAATGCCTTGCTCTATTTTTGCAATTCAGATAGTATTCTCGCATTTGGCAAAAAATATGGCCATAGCGGAAATCTTAAAGTAATCTGTCTTTACTTTTGTTATTTTTGGAATATGTTATTCAAAAATTATTCAGTTCAGGATTCTTACCCTTAATTTTTAAACATTTTGAAATTATTAAAAAAAAAAAAAATTCTACAGTTGCTCAGTTAACGATTTTAATTTCCAAAATCGTCCCTTTTAGGTAAAGACATTTTTTTAAATATATTTGAAGAGCATTTTTTCAATAACTTATGGCAATTCATGTTTCCATAATTTTACTTAAAATATTTGAGTAAATTTAAATAATAGTTATTTGGTGTTAAAGCTTTAAAGTTTATTTCCGTGATGGCTTCCACCTGTTGAAAATTGTCCATATTATAAAAGCTTTGTACTACTTAAAGATACTTTAATTTTATATTGGGCAAATATTTATTAAATATATACTGCTAATATTTTTGTCATATTTCGAGGTGAGCATTTCCATCATTTTGAAGTCCCTTTTAGGGGCCAGGTGAGCATACAATGTGGGCCATACACGAATCACGGGTCTTGGGTTGTTGACCTGGTTTAAATAGTAGTTGATTTTATGAATTTTTGTTACCATATTGTTGAAACTACACAGCGAATCCGTAGCAAAATATAATTTGTTTTTTGGGCCATTCTACAAAAAAGCCGCCATCTTATTCCGCACGTTATGCTCATATTTTTTATTAAAAAGTAGTGATTTTTAAGGGTTATGAACAAAGTTTTGCTGGTTGAGAAACTAGCACTTCCTTCATTACCTTTTAAAATTACTACTTTTTAATGAAATATATGAGCATCTCATAAATCCAGTATTAATTTGTTTGCGTTTAATCATACATGATGTATGCAACACACCACCAGCTCGTTTATTTCATCCATGGACTGCAGTTTTGTGCTTTTTGGCACTCGTCAGCATGGAATAGGAATTAAACGAGCTGGAGGCAGAAATCCTCTTATAGAGCAAAGAGAACCAACAAAAACTGGTAGTTAATGTGCAACACATTAGCACGAAACCGGAGTCCATGGATGGAATAAACGAGTTGGTGGTTTATTGCACGTTTCTGCCTTAGTCCTGGCTTAGGGGACTTACTGCTTTATGCATGATGTAGTTATCCTTTCTGGAAACAATTCAGAAGCATTTTTTATTATTTTGTCTTAAAAAGAATTGTTAAATGAATTAAGTAAGTAGTCAAATAAGTAGTGAATATGAGTTTTTATATTCTCATCTCATACATAGTATGACATTAGAGTAAAAAATTCTTGTGTTATCTTCCACCTGTACATTAAAAAAATATATTTTCACATTTTTCAGGCAAATCTGTAGAGGAAGTGTATGTTGTTGCTAAATATGATTATGAAGCTCAAGGAAGTCAAGAGCTGGACATCAAGAAAAATGAACGATTGATTCTTCTAGATGACAGTAAACATTGGTGGAAAGTTCAGAATTCTAGAAATCAAGCTGGATTTGTTCCTTCTAATTATGTGAAACGTGAAAAGCCATCAATTTTTGACAGTATTCGTAAGCGAGTTCGTAAAAAGAGTGAGCCAAAAGTCTCTTCTCCTTCTTCTCGTGTGGCATCTAAAGAAACTGATTTGAAAGGCGTTTCCCCCCGAGTCACTACACCAGCGAATAAAATTTGTTTGAATACAACAGCTGTAGTTAAGTATAATTATGAAGCTCAACAAGCTGATGAAATATCTCTTATGAAAGGAACAAGGGTTGTTGTGATGGAAAAGTCCAGTGATGGTTGGTGGAAAGGGGAAAGTAACAACCAAATTGGATGGTTTCCATCAAATTATGTTCAAGAAGAACCAAAAGATGTTCCAGAGATAAGTTGTAATTTGCCCGCCGATGAAGAACCGGTCACTGTGACATATCAGAATGTTCTTCAAGGCAATGATTGTGTGGTTGCCCTTTATACATTTAATTCTCAAAGTGATGAAGAACTCAGCTTCCAAAAAGGTGAACAGTTAGAAGTTGTTGAACGTCCATCAAATGATCCTGATTGGTGGAGGGCCCGTAATAACATTGGGCAGATTGGTCTTGTACCAAAAAATTACCTTCAAATAGTTTCCCCTGGTCGATCTGTAACTGATTCTAGTGATTCTGATGCTATTCCATCAAAAATGGATGATAGTTCTAACATTGGTGTAGCAGTCAATGGATCACAGCATGAACATACAAAGTCACCTTTAGGAGCAAGTGGTGGGTCACCTGTAGTGAAACAAAGGAATAAAGGTAGTTGTGATAGACCTTGGTATGTAGGAAGTATTACACGGAGTGAATGTGACAGGATGCTCAATGAGTTTGCAGAAGATGGTGATTTTGTAATCAGAGACAGTGAGACGAATGTAAGTTTCTTAACCCTATCACGATAATTATTTTTAAATTTTGTCATTAGTTATGGTTTTGCTTTCAGATCTTATGCATAAAAATGATTAAAAAATTTTACATTTCATTGTCGAATATATAATGTCTTAACTGTTTAAAATAGAAAATCTAATTGTGTGGAAAAATATTCACACGTAATTTAAAATAAATTGATAGCAATAAAATCTAGATTCATTTTACATTGCCTTTATGTATAAATAGTAAATAATAATATTAGCATCAGCTATAATATGCCGAAAAATCCCCTCAATCTGATGAAAGTGATATTTAAGTGAAATTGTTTGCTTTAAAGTTTTAGAAAGATGTACAGAAAGAATATACAGGTAAGCTGCAAGATCTTTATTTTTGCTACCGTTTGATCTACATGCGTACTTCCAGTTGCAAAAATGCTCAAAATAAGCTGCAGAGTTAAGATATCAAAAGTTAGAAGCGAAAATATATATATATATATATTTTATGAACCCCACACTACTTCCTTTTACGTTTAAATTTTTTAATCAATACCTTAAGCATCAAAATAGTGCCTTAGAGTGGCAAATAACAATTTAAACATTTACACCCTTTATTTGTTGCCAATCAATGCAAAAAAAAAATAGTTACGATGATTTGTCTTCTAAATATCCCTGATTTTAACATCATTTTGTGGATTGTTCTCAAAATATCGCCAATATCCCTAAACTGAACCCAAATTCAAAAAAAAACTTTTTTTGCCATATTTATCACCAACTTGGCGATACATTACCAAGTGGTTAACAAGTCATAACATCTCTTAAGTCTGCTTTGAAATTAGCAGATTTATCCCCAAAAGGACTAAAAGGATCATTGGAATGCAACCACAAGGGGAGATGCACAACTAGACCCCCCTCAGAGCCTATATGACAAACTCGGGTGTGGTTAAAAATTATGTTTCGGCTGCTTGCATGTTCATAGGTGCATACTGTCAAGCTGAGGGGTCAAAAAACGACTCAACATTCAGTTGGGGGTGAGTAAAATAGAAATTTAGGCCGAAATTTGAGTGAAACTTTTTTCGCATTCACAATACTTCTTTTACTACATAAAAGGAAATAAAAAAATGAACACGATATCTCTTTTTGTACAGACTCTAGGCGCCCTATTTTATGCTTAGGGAAATATTCTCCATTGAAAAATAATTCAAATCCAAAAAATTTGAAAGATTTGCTACCAAAACTCGTGGAAATATTAAGAGTTTAAACTTTTAAGGGATCATGCAGAAAATGAGATTGGAACATATTGCAATTGCAGGAGAATAACAGGATGTTAAAGTGTCCATCTCATCCAAGGTGCTTTTTTTATATTTCAAGTTCTTTTTTAGTAGCTGAAAGATGATTTTCATTCGAATCTGAAAATGTAAATCTTTTGCTACTGTAAAACTTTTTAAGTACAGAAAGTAAATAATAAAAAAACATTGTGATGTTGTAGTCAACAAAGTGGCCTAAGTGGCATGAAATATTCATCTAATACAAGATATGGATTTTGAGATAACTTGATTAGGTAAAATAGACATTGCTTTGCTACAAAAAACGTGTAAATATCCCTCTTTGGACTATTAGACAGCAATTTAAAAAATGAGATAAAATACTTGATGTCTCCTGAGTTGCACATACAAAATTTAACCCTTCTATAGCTAACGTTCTCATTATATGCAAAATACATGCACACAAACTTACACAAAGACAGACGTCATGACTAAAACTTGTCAAAATGCATGTTTTTGTTGCTCAAAAACTTGGACTCATAAATACCTTCAGACATTGAAAAACTGAAGTCAAAACTCTATTAGAGGTTCAATTAGAAAGGGGTATTTGTATTGAAATATGAGTGATAAATTTTTCGTGAAGACAATACTTCCTTTTCTTTGTACAAGGAAGTAAAAGGTGATCTGCTTGTGCAATCCGAATGGTGTAATTTTAATTTGGAAGAGAATTATCTGGATAATCCGAGTTTTTAATAATTGAAGCAGGGATACAAGGGAGGGGTGATGGGGACGATTGCCCCTCTCTTGACTGTCTCGTCAGTGGTAAATTTAAATATTGCTGCTCAAAAAAAAAACATTCTTTTAAATGTCTTTGATGGTTTTTGGCTCTTCTTAGGATATGTCTTGCGATGGAAGTTCAAAACATATGTTGTCAACGTTTATACACCATGATATGTAGTAAAGATTACACATAATAAAATCAATCGCCCCTCCCTTGAAACATTTCTAGATCTGCCCGTGAAT
>JAXGGA010014441.1:0-32114 GCA_038373865.1 Uloborus plumipes
AAATTGAAAAAAAAAATATTTTCTAAATGAATAAATAAATAAAATAAAAATGAATAATTAAACGATTTTCCATTAACTATCGAATTTTTTTCGATATTAAAGAAAAAAAAAATACGTCACGGGACTCGATCCCCAGACCTCCAGCGGTCGAAGTGGGGGACCTTGCTCACTGGGCTACGGCCGCTGTTGTGACCACTGCTCAACCGTACCTCTATAATAACTTCGAGCTGAACTTTGGATCGTCGTTATATCTCGGAAACTAAGGCGCATTGGGGCATATCCTTTTGCTAAAATACTTAGGGTGGGTCCCTCTACATAATATATAAAACTCATCAAAATCGGTGAGTGACAACCTGTAAGGTCCCCTTGTCAGAGTTACATACCTACAAACAAACAAACAAAAAACAAACAAACCCACATGTGAAACTAATAAAAGCGTATTAAAAAGGAAGAAATTTAGCGTCCCTGGGCCCTAGTACAGCCCTGAATAAACTATGGCATTATTTTGGTACTTAAATAATTTAAGCGTTAGAAGAAATCAATTTAGTTACATTTTTGTTAATAAATTAAGCTACTTTTCTAAACTGTTACGTTTAAAAAAAGTTACTAAACAGGTGTATTTATCATATCGTGATAAGCTTATTAGTAAAATTGAGCTACATAATTAAGCTGCATTGAATTTGTGAATTGCTGGAAACATTAAATCTGTACTATGCACTTAGTGTCATTTAGGAACGGCTATATTTTGGACTGGAAACATTTTGGACCGGAGGCCTTTCGGATCGGCGTTATTTTGGACCGGCGACATTTTGGCCCGGCGACATTTTGGCCCGGCGACATTTTGGCCCGGCGACATTTTGGCCCGGCGATATTTTGGACTGGCGACATTTTGGACCGGCGACATTTTTGACTGGCGACATTTTTGACTGGCGACATTTTGGCCCGGCGACATTTTTCACCGGCGACATTTTGGCCTGGCGACATTTTTGACCGGCGACATTCTGGCCCGGCGACATTTTGGCCCGCGACATTTTGGACAGACGATATTTTGGACCGGCGACATTTTGGCCCGCGACATTTTAGCCCGCGACATTTTGGCTCGGCGACATTTTGGACCGGCGACATTTTGGCCCGCGACATTTTAGCCCGCGACATTTTAGCTCGGCGACATTTTTGCCGCGACATTTTGGCCCGCGACATTTCGGCCGCGACATTTTGACCCCAAACCGGCTAAAATATATTATATAAACTATGTTACTATATTACATGTTGATGCATTCATTATAAGTGCATCTAAAAGCGTATTTTTTAGTTTTTTAAACTAATTTAAAGATTATTACTCTAAAAATCTGCAGCATTTTTTTTTTTTTTTATTTTCGCACTTTCAATTTAATGAAACCATTTTTTTCTTTCCTTTTTCAGGGACCTCGTGGAGATAAAGGAGACAATGGACCACCTGTGAGTTTTCGGAAACTCCCTTGGAGTTCCTAAGTTCTCAGCTTTAAAATATTCTCATGCATTAATAAAAATCAAATTACTCGTATGTCTTCTCAAAGAGTTGTGATTAAAAGCACCTGTTACCATCCGCATGCCTTACATTCACATGCTTGTTGTGTCTGCACTTTAATCACATTGCATGTTTTCGTGCACTGACACGCCTTTTCTAATATATAAACAGTTGAAAGGGGACAACGAAGCTATTTGTTAAAGAAAATGTTATTGAATATAATGGTGGACAGTTGCTTATAAAAGTCAACATCAGTCTATGCGATTAGACTTATTTAGTTTGCTCTGTGTAATACTCCAAGACTTTCGTCTGAAAAAAATAAAATGAATGAATAAAATTAATATATCATCAGTTTAATGTTTCATACTCCAAACGTAATTAATTACTTTCTTATTCGTAAAATTCACGAATGTCGTGCGCCAGATATTATTGAAAACTTTCTTTTTTCAAAAAATAAAACCATCCATTTAAATTTATTTCAGAGGTTGTTCAATATTTCCTTTTGAAAAGCAATGTGGAGTATTTCTTGGCATTTAAAACGCTTTAAATATTTTTGTATAACGCTATTTTTAGTAACATTATAAAACCTGTTTTTAAAAGATGTATTCAATGTTTCGCTTTCAACACTTAAATTAATTTTTGAATAATAAATCGTATCTCTTATTTCCAAATTTATTTCATTTTTTTTCCTCCCGAAAATTCTCGATTATCTTAAACAAAAAAAATCTTACTGTTTAAAAAATGCTTTTTGCTTTTATTTATTAGTTTTTTAACATTGTAGTCTTTTTAAGACAATTTTGTAATAGTTTTCAAGTGATTTAAAATATTTTGTAACGTTTAGTAATTACATGCAACAGACAAGGGAAAAGTATTTTTTTCTGAGACAACGCCATTGCTATGTCTTCTCGCGGTATTTCATTTGCCTGTAGCATTTCTAGTCATTGTTTAGTTCAGTACACATGAGGAGGACTTAATATACTGCTAAATGATTTTAACTAGCTGATTGCAATTTCATTTTTTCGAAACATTGTCATGCATTCAGGAGTTGTATTGCATTATTTTGCCCAGGTACCATTCAAATAAGATGACGTCACTACTTCTGGAGTCAGTAGTCATTACAATTTAATGTTTTATTGTTCGATGCTCGACAACCATTTTATTGTTCAAAACTCTTTATTTTTTAAGCAACTCCAAAAGTAAATAACAAGTGCTGCAAAATTATCCGAGCAGTGAACATTGAGCTTCTCTATGATGTATATTATTGCGCAATCGAAAATGACGCTGCGCATTACTGCAAAATTATTCCAGAATTAATCATGACGCTGCACAATGCTGCAAAATTAGTCCAGAATTAATCATGACGCTGCGCAATGCTGCAAAATTATTCCAGAATTTCTGATGACGCTGCGCAATGCTGCAAAATTATTCCAGAATTTCTGATGACGCTGCGCAATACTGCAAAATTATTCCGGAATTTCTGATTACGCTGCGCAATGCTGCAAAATTATTGCGGAATTGGTCATGACGCTGCGTTAGAGTAGAATATAGTTGACAATCATCGTGCTGGTAAGTGTTAAGCCCTTTCACTGCTTTTCAGGGACCACGAGGAAAGCTTGGAAAAAGGGGTGAAAAAGGAGACAAAGGCGACCAGGTGCGCACCTATCTCTCTCTTTCTCTGTGTCACTAACAATTTGATACTTTTTTTTTTTTTTTTTGCTGCAAAGGTACCCTCTGAAAACGTTAAGTCATTAAGGCGCTCTAAATCGTTGGGTAAATATTCAATTCGTTGTAGAAAATGCGAAAGTAATAATCATGCGACTAAATGCTACTCTTTAGCAGATTGTTAAAATTCTAAAATGTTGATTGCTTTTCCACAATTCATAAATGATTGCATCTCTACTTTGATTTCATAGACCGAATCAATTAAGTCTTCTCAACTGAGAGAAAATTTTCTCAATTTTTTACGAAGCAACCGAATTATATTTCTTGATTATAAGTTATTTTTAGCTTCCATTTACTTTATGTTAGGCCGACAGAGTGGGGCAGATGTTTACACGCTGTTCCTTTACGTCCAAAGGTAAACCTAGCTTCTCTCAGGAAATTTTCAAGGTGCAGAAAATTGAGAACGTCCATGTCGTACGATTATGCGACATGTTAATGGTCCATTGAGTACTCATTTTTCTTGGCGTGTTCTTGATAAAATTGATTAAACATTCTTAGTGCAGTTTCGCCCCAAATAACACTCAAGTGCCTCTGGTTTATAAACTGAACGTCAAAATTCTCCTCGTAATGGCATCTGCCTATAGTGGTGCTATGTGAAAGAATAGATGTTATATCGGGGATCACACTAAGTCTGCGAAAGGTTGTGCCTTTAATTTAGCTCCATTAGAAAGAAAAACTTCGTGCTATTCTACCAATGCTGTTAAAAAGAGATTTTTCTAAAAACCCAAGATCGGCAAGGAAACATAAGATTTTTTGTAATCATATTATTTTAATTTTCCGATTATTAATCCTAAAAATGATAAAGGAAAAAAAACTGATAAATACTTAAATTGATCGCTCAATAGTTATTTCTGCAAAAAAAATTCTTGCCACTACACTCTTTCAATATAATCACAGCATGTGTATAAGAAACCTCCATTCTAGATTATTTAGCAATAATAACAATAATAATAATTTAGTGAAAAATTGTTTTCTCTGTAAACCTTTTAATGGACGCATATTTTTCATCAATAAAACTTGAAAACGAGGCTTCGTCAAAATTAGTCTTTACTTTACTGAGGACGTGAAAAATGCCTATAATTTCAAGACTCTGCCTAAAAGCATAAAACCCTGTCAGGTGATTGTTGCCATTATTCCCTCGTGAAATCTTGTCACCAAACAAAAAAAGTATATCTGGTTCTTAGAATATTATTAGAACATATCGAGAAGTTCTTGACTTTTTCAGAGGATACCAAGAAATTCAAATGTATGTTTTTATGTTTTGGTGTAAATAATATCGGTTTATGACGATGCATTTGTCTGTCACTTGCACTTTGCACCTCACTTGCATGCTATTTTTGATAATTATGTTTTCCGGGAACAGTGTGTTTTTATAAATGTGAGCTCTGTCAAGCATCGTGCAATGTGTTTGCATGCTTCCTAACACTAACTCTTTGGTTCTGTTGAAAATAATATTTGAAGTTAATGAAAATTATTCATCGCAGTAACATTTTTTGGATGTTTACTTGCTATAGTGTTGTTCTTATGACTTGAACGGAAGTACATAATGTCGTAGTCGAACATACAAAACAAATTGCTTTTCTGACGATTGCAATGTTTTAAAAACATGTAGGGGAACACTGGGAAAGATGACGTATGACCTTCACAGTTTATTTTTCACGAGTGAAAAAAAAAGGTCAATTCATACTTCGTTATCTGAAATTCTCAAGATGAGTCTCAATTCATAAAGCAATATGATCAACATTCAAGATATCAAGTTCATTAAATAAAGTCTTTCAATAAATCCATCACATTCATTGAAGCAATCACGTTCATTTAACTACTCTCAAATAATCGATCACGTTCAGTCAACCAATTACTTTCACCAAATCAATAAATCACATATAATGAATAGATCAATAACGTTTATTTGATTACTTTCAATTAATCCTTCAATCACTCAATCACGTTCATTCAATTGATCATGTTCAGTGAATCAATTAGTTTTGTTTATTACAGCCACGTGCAATTAACCACGTTCATTTATTAAAGTCAATCAATCAATGTACATCAAGTTCATTCAAACAATCGCGTTCATTTAATAAAGTCATTTGATTAATCAGCCATTTTCATTCAAATAACCGCATTCATTCAAGTACTTTTATGTTTGATCATCTAATCAGTCAATCACGTTCATTGGCAATCAATCAACTAATTCATTTCGTTCGTCTAAAAAATCACGTTCAGTCAACCATATTCAAAAAATCAAACTTTCACGGTCTTTTAATCAATCAGTAACATTCATTAAATCGATCTCGGTTAGACTATCAATCACGTTAAATTAAGACGAAGGTCACGTTCAATCAATGAATTTCTTTCATTTAATAAACACGCTCAATAATAAACAACGTGCAGTTGATCAACCACGTTCATCATATCAGCCGATCACGCTCATTTAATTACGTTGAATTATTGAGCTACGTTCAGCTAATAAGCAGCTTTGTAAAATGAGCAGGAATGACTGATTGACTGATGGAACGATTAGTTTAAAGTATTGAATAAACGTGATTGACTGATTGAATGGCTTTATTAAATGAACACGACTGTTTGAATGAACGTCGTGTATTCATTGGTTTTCCTTATTAAACGTGACTGACAGAATGAACGTGATTACTTGTACGCTATCAATGAATAAAAAAAAAGTCGATTGATTCACTGAACGTCATTGTGTGAATAAACATAATGTGTTGATTGATTGACTTCATTAAAGGAATGTGATTGATTGAACGTGACTAGCATACTGAGCACGATTGATTTTACGTGATTGATTGAATAAAAAAATTGAATGATTAACTGAATGTGATTTATTAGTTGAATGAAATCAATTCGATCAGTCAATTCAATTGACTGATTGAAGGAGTAATTGAAAGTAAACAAGCGAACGGTGATGGTTTGAATGTGTGAACATGATGAATTGATTGAATGAACGTGATTGATTTACTTAAGAGACGTGATTTATTGATTTGGTGATCGTAACTGGTTGACTAAACGTGATCGATGATTTGAAAGTAATTAAGTGAACGTAACTGTTTGACTAAACGTGATCGATGATTTGAAAGTAATTAAGTGAACGTAACTGTTTGACTCAATGAACGAAATTGTTTTACTTAACGAAGGCGATTTATTGATTTGGTGAATGTAACTATTTAACTGAAAGGGATCAATTAATTGAAAGTAATTAAATGAACATGATTGTTTGAATGAACGTGACCGTATCGTATCTCGCAAAAGAGAAAAAGCTACACCCATAGGTGTAAATACAATAATTCAATCACATAATTGGAGTTAAAATGCATGTACGTATAGTACATGTATGCAACATATATATTATAAAAGACTTCAAAAAGCAAATTAAAGTATCAGTTTCATTTTTTGGAGAGGGGGCCTGTGTAGTTACAAAAAAAAACGTACTATAATTGCTGTAATCATTAAACTTCTGAACTACGTTTCTTCTTTCAAGAGAAAAGAAAAATAAATGAAGTATCACTTAACGATGTAAAGCGTAGCCTCAGTGGCCACATTTGATATTCTCTCGTATCCGTTGCTACACCACCCGAAATTCGCCATGCACGCAAATGGTGACGGATGAAAGTTAAATATCTTGGCTATGAAGTACTTCAAGTTCTCATTCCAAAGCAATCCCTCTAGTTGGTGCTGGATTAAGGGCTGCCGGCTCCTGGTCTTGATCAAACTACTGAGCTGTCTTCAGGGCTCCCTAAAACCAGTAAACTGCAATTTTAAAAAAAAAGCAGTACTGCAGCTGTGGTAGGTATAGAAAACCCCTGAAATGTGTGTGTGACAGTGAAGAAAGTGCGAGGTCTCCATTAACATTTCTTCACGATTCCAAAAAAGAACATTCTCTAATGGTGTACTTTCTCCGCAGGTTTAACCTTCGAACACTCTCCGCATCTTTCTCACGAATTCAAAAGGGAACATTCTCTCTAACTTCTTTCAAGGGTTCACCTTGATCACTCCTTATTTTTCTCATGGTTACAGAAGGGAACACTCTTTCTTTACATAATTTCTCCGAAGGTTCATCTTGAACATTCTTCGTATCTCTTCTCACTAATCCAAAAGCGGATATTCTCTCTCTCCTGATTTCTTTTCAATGTTCATCTTGAACAATCTTATTTTTCTAACAAATACAAAAAGGAACATTCTCCCTAAGTTCTTTTTAGGGTTCCCCTTGGTTACTCCTTATTTTTCTCATGATTATGAAAAAAAGCATTCTTTCCCTGTATACTTCCTCCTAGGGCTCATCTTGAACCCTCTCCGTATCCTTCTCACAATTCTAAAAGGAAACACTCTCACTACTAGTATAGTCCATCTCACGACTGTTATCATTTAGCTTTATCGAATCTACTTCAAAATTGATGGGGTAAAAGACACTTTTGTCAAAATAAAGGATTGTAGAAAGAAGTTTCTTCGTAAAGTATCGTTACAATTTTGCAAGTAGCGCGTATATAAAATAACTAATTTTTGGTAGAGTGCCAAAAATAGGAATACGGGCTATATACTTCCACCTAGGTTTCACCTTTATAACTTTTATTATCTTCAACTGCAAACAGCGAAATTTACATGCTATCTTGCAAACACTATTGCCGTTTCATAATATTCAAATCGGAATATTGCAATTTTCCCTTCTATTGCAAGCTAAACCCTAAACCTATCTGCAATAAAATTTTAGGATCGTGTGACTGCTAGATGTCACTAATACTTTTGATTACATCATCTTACAATTCACGAATTTTGACCCGTTTTAACTCGTAAACTATTCGAGTAAATGAAATTTAATTCGCGGTTATTACTCGCTTGCACATGTTCTCTTAGCCACTAAAAAGTTAGGTTTATAGCTTTATCCACAACGAAGTTACAGGGCATCAAAAATGGCCTGAGTTGCTTCCTGTAAAGATAGTACTGCTGTGCGCTTGTTTGAATGAATCGACTTGCCTTGATTTTGCTCGACTTGGCGGTCGCACTGCCGTGTCCATGATTAATTCAAAATATCCTTAAGAACAAATTTATATGCCTGATTTGGTACCGGTAAAGCTATAACGAAACTCGTTCTATGCTATTTTTCCCGATTCTGCTGTCTGAAACTGAAAATAAAGAGTGAGGTGCAGTGCAAGGCGGTGTGTTGGATCCACCCCTGTCCAACTCTTCTTTTCTTTCAGGGCGTTCCGGGACTAGACGCCCCCTGTCCACTCGGCCCGGACGGACTGCCTCTACCTGGATGTGGCTGGAGACCACCGAGCGGGGTACGACTTGTGCTGATATCTCACCGAATATGACACGCAGTAGAAAGTCCCCAAACTCGGCCATCCCCAAATTCGAAAAGCTCCAATATTCGGATTTTTTTTTCTTAATCGTTATTATTTTAATTTTGGTCCCCCCCCCCCCTTCCTCGACAAAAATACTCTAGAGATTATGTTTTTCCATCATGAAATCATAAAAATCGGCAGCCAACAATAAGCCTCTCAAACTATTTCTGTTAGTTCTTGAGTAATTTATTTGAAAGGAGCTGTTCTGAAATATGCTTTATAATTTGTACGTTATAAGTGCTAGAGATTTTTTTTGTTTAAATGTTTCGCCCTTACATAAAAATTATGTTCGAACTCAAAATTATGGTTTTTCTCCAAATCTTATCGTAGAAATATTCCATTAAAAATTCGAAAAAAAACTAAATAAATAAGAAAGAAAGAGAAAATCTACCGATTTGCCACTGCCTAGATAACAAGTAAAAGAAAGGGTATTATTGAGTCTCACTTGAAAACAAATCATGTGTTTGAAAGACTCGTACACTGTCAGAAAATTCCGTCAGTCGTCAGAAATTATTTCCGTGTTCATTCCTGAATTTCGTCAGTTCACACCAGTGTCCTGTGAAAACGAACTCCTTCACAAAAAGTTTCATGAATCCAGAGTTCTCACAGTAACGTTTTAAGCTAACAGTGTGAAGCGCTTATTTATTACGTGTATCGCCTTTCGCTCATGTAAGGCTCTCCCAGACTGACTTGAGCCCGAAATGGGGGTAAAATCTGCAGTCTGTGGAGTAGAACTATTGCAGTTTTGCAAGGATTGAAGGTAAATAAGCTGCTCGGCATTTATACGCAACTCTGCCTTAGCTTCGTACATATGCTTTTAGAACTTTTTTAGGCAATCAGAAAGGTGCCAAGTTACAATCATAAACTTATCTAAGTTTTCTAGGTACGCTCTTGATTTATTCCAGAAGCGTTACTGTCTTTTATTGGAAAGGTTTCTGAATTCTTCGGGAAGGTTGCAGGTTCATTTCAGGGAGGTCAGTGACTTTTCGGAAGAAACTTTCCTCCTTTTAATATTTGAGGTTCAGACGCTGTTGACAATATTTTCACAGTAACATATGCTGGATTTTCGCAAAGCCTATGCTGTCCCAAGTAGCACACTTCGTTTTTTAAAGGTTGTAAAATGGTTATTAACGTTGTAACAACCGCTTAAAAACGTTTATAAAACGTTCAAAGGTTATTTGTGCTACCTGGGGTGCAGTTGACGCCTTCCAGGTTTAGGGGGCGTTTAGAGATAAGCAGAAAAACAAATAATATTTTTCAAGTGTTCTCTTTTTAGCCTACTTTCCCGTTAAAAATAAAAGAAATACGAAAAAAGTATTAAAATTGGCTTAATGCATCTAAAAAATATCGCCAAGTCCAAAAAATATCGCCAAGTTAAAAAAAATATCGCCAAGTCCAAAAAATATCGCCAAGTTAAAAAAATAAAAAGGTAAAATGAATATTGAAAAATTAAAAATTTGAAAGTAGGGTATTGAGATGGGGAATTTGTGTGTCGGTCTGTCGGTCTGTCGGTCGGTCTGTCTGTCTGTCCCCCCCTAATAACTTTTGAATGAATATTCCGATTTGAACGAACTTTTTTTTGTTGGAAAGATTTCGGCGAGTACAACTCATTCCCATATTTGATTTTTCGATTTGAACAATTTTTGGTTCAACTTTGAACCGTTCAAACAACCTGTCCCGCGATGCTAACTTTTGAGTGAACAGTCCGATTTCAACAAACTTTTTTTTGTTCGAAAGATCTTATCAAGGATACTTCATTCCCGTATTTACATTTCCGATTTGAACAATTTTTCGTTCAACATTGAACCGCTCAAGCAAGCTGTCACCCCTAATAACACTGTTCAACAAAAAAAACCCTTGAAAATGCTTCTGGTATTTTGAAGGCTGATTCTTATGTAAAATGACCCCCTGAATCCGAATATGACCCCCGTTTTCCCCCATCACGTCCCAATTTTTTTTTAAACGCCCCCCTTTTTTTTTCATTTTTCCTTAGTTTCAGGGCTATAATATTTTTTTTGGAGGGGAAAGGAGCCTTATATTCACCAATAAATTTTTTTGGACGTCAAGAGAGACTCAAAGTTTAAAATCATGAGCACCGAGAAAAAATCGGGGAACTTGGGGGGGGCGTGGCCCCCCAAAATATTTGAAAAATCACCAAAAACGATCTTTTTAGTCTAGTTTCTTTAAAAAGACCTTTAAAACATTTTTTTTGGGGCAGAACCAGAGTATAAGATCCGCTTCTATGGCTCCTGGGTCAGAAAAAATTTTCACGCTGTAAAATTTTTTTAAAAAAATAAAATAATGCTTTAAAAATCGCACTTTGCACTCGAGTTTTAAAGCAGGTCTTCAGCCAAAAAAAAAAAACAAAATTGTGGCTGATTCTTATGTCAAATGACCCCCTATTTCCAAATATGACCTCAGTTTCCCTCCTCCACCCCCTCTTTCCAGAGAGTCCCCCCCCCCCCAATTCAGAGTCATTTTACTACTTCGGAGGGGAAAAGTACATTACGTAACCCGTTAACATAATTCTAAAAGGCAACAGAGGTTCAAAGTTCAAAATCATGTACATGTGTACCAAAAATATAAACTAGGGCGGTATACCTCCCCTTCCCCCCCCCCCCCCCCCAAAAAAAAGAAAAGAAAATTCAATACTCTGATTTTTCACAAAAAAAAAAAAAAAGTTTAAAACGTCTCTTAGAAAAACAAGAAAGGAAGGTTTTTTTTGGGGGGGGGGGGGGTACACCGCCATAGTTTATATTTTTGGTACACATGTACATGATTTTGAACTTTGAACCTCTGTTGCCTTTTAGAATTATGTTAACGGGTTACGTAATGTACTTTTCCCCTCCGAATTAGTAAAATGACTCTGAATTGGGGGGGGGGGGGGACTCTCTGGAAAGAGGGGGTGGAGGGGGGAAACTGAGGTCATATTTGGAAATAGGGAGTCATTTGACATAAGAATCAGCCACAATTTTGTTTTTTTTTTTTTTTTTTTTTTGGCTGAAGACCTGCTTTAAAACTCGAGTGCAAAGTGCGATTTTTAAAGCACTATTTTATTTTTTTTAAAAAAATTTACAGCGTGAAAATTTTTTTTGACCCAGGAGTCATAGGAGCGGATCCTATACTCTGGTTCTGCACCGAAAAAAATGTTTTAAAGGTCTTTTTAAAGAAACTAGAATAAAAAGATCGTTTTTGGTGATTTTTCAAATATTTTGGGGGGCCACGCCCCCCCAAGTTCCCCGATTTTTTCTCGGTGCTCATGATTTTAAACTTTGAGTCTCTCTTGACATCCAAAAAAATTTATTGGTGAATATAAGGCTCCTTTCCCCTCCAAAAAAAATATTATAGCCCTGAAACTAAGGAAAAATGAAAAAAAAAGGGGGGCGTTTTAAAAAAAATTGGGACGTGATGTGGGAAAACGGGGGTCATATTCGGATTCAGGGGGTCATTTTACATAAGAATCAGCCTTCAAAATACCAGAAGCATTTTCAAGGTTTTTTTTTGTCGAACAGTGTAATTTTTGAGTGAACAGTCCGATTTAAATAAACTTTTTTTTTGTTCGAAGGATCTCAGCAAGGATACTTCATTACAGTATTTAAATTTTTAATTTGAACATTTTTTCGTTCAACATTGAACCGTTCAAGCAACCTTTCCCCACCTAATAACTTCTGAGTGAACCATCCGAATGGAATAAACTTTTTTTTGTTTGAAAGATCTCGGAGAGGTTCATTCCCTTATTTCGCTTTTTGGTTTGAACCATTTTTCGTTCAATATTGAACCGTTCAGAAAAAAAATTTAACATTAGCGTTTACGGGGAATTTAAGTTGAATGTTGATCCTGGAACTTAAAGTCGGATTTCCTTCAAACTAACTTTGTAAAAAAATGGTTTTGATAAATAATGTTTGTAAAGTACTTTTTTGAATAATCTTCTGTGAGGACTCTGATTCCGACTCCGACTCCACAAACATGGCGGAAATGCAGGCTCAGAAAAAAATGACTGACTGTGCAGACGATTTTTTGTTTATTTATTCATTTGTGTTATTTTATTTATTACTATTATTTTTTTTTTTTGGCAGACGATTTTTTTTTGTAACAAAAGTGTTTCATTCACGAGGGCATTTTATTCTTTATTTATATTTAACAACTGGCAACGGTTTAAAAGTGAAAATCGAGACATTTTATCGACGGACGAGTTTTTTTTTTTCCTTTCTTTGATAAAATGTGTTTTGATGTACTTTGTACTTTTATTTTTATTTTTTTTTTTTTTTTTTGAAAACGATTGAGGAATTTTTCTACGGAAGAACTGTAACAGTTACATTCTTTAAGAGGTGCGACAAAACTTCATTTATTCATTTATTTACTTTTTATGTCTCTATTTCATCTGATGAGAGGGGTATATTTTGCTTTTAGAAATCAGCTTTAAGTGCTAAAAAGGTATGTTTGACATAATGTTTAGTCTCAGATGATCAAGAGAATAATGATCAGATGCTAGAATGCCGATGTCGATGTACGGGAAAGTAGGCTCGTTTAGTTCTTGACAAAACTTCTTGTTTTTTCTTCTTCCGTTGGATCCCTTCGGAGCCCATATGCCGTAGAGGACCCTTCGCAATTGCGGCATGGTAAATCCGCCACTGTTGCTGTGTGGTTTCAATGTGCATCGGTGTCACTTTACTTGTATGATTAGTTAAAGTTTTTAACTTTAATCTATTTTAGCGGTGAGTACTGTGATTTTATTATTACTATCTATTTGATTTTTTTAAAACTGCTAACAAAAAAATGACAGTTCGTTACAGTAAGCCTTCTTAACACTCGCTGCACTTCTTCCATCGCTAAATATAGAGCATTTAACGATTGAAAGGATCCTTTACTATACATGAAGACATATCTATGCTCAACGTAATTAATGGAATGTTTTATTTGTTCTGCTGTTATAAAAAAATTATGTTTCTGATTCTTGGCTACTTATCTTCTTAGGTTGTTATACCACCACCTACCACACCTGTTCCAGCGGCGTAGCCTCATCATGGATTTTGAACGGTGAAACACTGCCACGAATGTCAAGAAAGTACGTGTGCAATTTCTTTTGCCCCTAGTTACAACTTTTGTTAGTCGAGTTGACGTAACCTATCGCCTTATTTTACTAGCGGTATCCCCACGGCTTTGCCCATAGTATAAAATTAAAAGGTTATTTGTTAGTAAATTGATATCGCAGAAAGGATGCTCAATTTTAGTTATAATTCAACTATAATTCTTTAAAGGTATGATATAAAAAAAGCCAAAAGAGAATATAAGAACAAGTTTGTTGCTTGCAGAAACCAACAGAAATCTTACCAAAGTTAAAACGAAGAAGGGAGTTTTCTTTTCGAGCTTTAAAAACAAAATCATACATTTGTCGAAATGAAACATTGAAGAAAGAACGTCGCAATACCGCAATTAATGCGATATTTTTTATAATTTTTCCGAGTTTTAAATCCTTAAAAACTGAGAAAATAAAAGCAGGCGGTTTTTTTCAACAGCTAAAACATTTCATTTAACTCATTTTATTGCTACAAAAACATATACATTTTAAATATTATTAAGGGAAAAAGAATGTAAAAAATAAAAGATATAAAAACGTAACCACAACGTGAAAAGTTAATTTCCGTTCATGAAATAATTCATTTCATCTTTATTTTCAAATTTTATCCTCGAGCTTTATCACTTAAAATCGTTTGGCTTGCTCAAGGCAAGCCTTGAATATCGGGATCCTATAAACAATTATTGCAGCTCTTCTAATGCTCATAGAACCTTCGAACTGACATCATTTTTAGCAGAAAATTTCAAGCTTATTTCGAATAACGTAAGACTTGAAAATGTGTATGAAATCTTTCTTCCCCATTTCTCAAATTTGTGTAAAAAATGGGCTAAGAGTTAAAATAAAAAAGAACGAAACAGAATTTCCGAATAAATGCTTCGTAGTGCACACGCCCATGCTACAATCTAATTTTGTGCCAAATTTTATGAAATTCGATCGAACGGTTTTGGCGCCACTCGCGTCCCAAACAGACAGACAGAAAGAAGGGAGGAAAGAAAGCACAAAGACCCTCACTTTCAGCTTTGTTGAGATGGGAGCTGCTGATCTGCATTGAAATACAATGATTTAAAAGTTGTTAATAAGAAAATTAATGTAGGTTTGCGAAAAGCATGTTCATTTTCAGACGGAACTTCTCCGTTATCAATAAGCGAAACAAAAATTTAGTTGTATTTTTGTTAACGATTCCAGCAATTTAATTCAAGTACATGTAATATTTAAATGTGTTTCTAATCTGTTTGCTATTTATTATTCTTGTTATTATTATTGCATTTTAGTAAACTTTCCGATTAACCGGGATGGTCGAGAAGTGCCTCGGCCCGAATACTGAAATATCCCGAATAATTCAAGCTACACAAATTCTAATAAAAGCTTTTCCAAAAAGGAAGAAAATATTTTGAATTAGAACATTAAATAATATAAAAGAAGAATTTTAGTCCGAGAGCCAGGTGAAAATTTGGTTAATTATTTCCTCTCGATAGATAATTGGCCATACGCATCAGACAACAGTATCATAAAGCCCTATGACCGTCAGCTGCGGCACAGTGGGGGGGATGAGTAGTTGGAACCTCCCACGCTTGAAGAAAAAAAAAAAAATTCAGTCATTTCCTCTCGCCTAAAAATTTACCAGATGATAGCTTATATGTAACTATTGATAAATATATACGTCAGCTGGCTGTATCTCGGTGGAAAAATTGTCAGCTGATACTTTGAAGGTCGTTACGTAGAAGTTAGCTAGAAGCATTTACTGACTACACTGTTCGACAAAAAAAACCTTGAAAATGCTTCTGGTATTTTGAAGGCTGATTCTTATGTAAAATGACCCCCTGAATCCGAATATGACCCCCGTTTTCCCCCATCACGTCCCAATTTTTTTTTAAAACGCCCCCCCTTTTTTTTTTTCATTTTTCCTTAGTTTCAGGGCTATTATATTTTTTTTGGAGGGGAAAGGAGCCTTATATTCACCAATAAATTTTTTTGAAGGTCAAGAGAGACTCAAAGTTTAAAATCATGAGCACCGAGAAAAAAATCAGGGAACTTGGGGGGGGCGTGGCCCCCCAAAATATTTGAAAAATCACCAAAAACGATCTTTTTATTCTAGTTTCTTTAAAAAGACCTTTAAAACATTTTTTTCGGTGCAGAACCAGAGTATAGGATCCGTTCCTATGGCTCCTGGGTCAGAAAAAATTTTCACGCTGTAAAATTAAAAAAAAAAAATAAAATAATGCTTTAAAAATCGCACTTTGCACTCGAGTTTTAAAGCAGGTCTTCAGCCAAAAAAAAAAACAAAATTGTGGCTGATTCTTATGTCAAATGACCCCCTATTTCCAAATATGACCTCAGTTTCCCCCCTCCACCCCCTCTTTCCAGAGAGTCCCCCCCCCCCAATTCAGAGTCATTTTACTAATTCGGAGGGGAAAAGTACATTACGTAACCCGTTAACATAATTCTAAAAGGCAACAGAGGTTCAAAGTTCAAAATCATGTACATGTGTACCAAAAATATAAACTATGGCGGTGTACCCCCCCCCCCCAAAAAAAAAAAAAATCTTCTTTTCTTGTTTTTCTAAGAGACGTTTTAAACCTTTCATTTTTTTTTTTTTTTTTTTTTGTGAAAAATCAGAGTATTGAATTTTCTTTTCTTTTTTTTGGGGGGGGGGAGGGGGGAGGTATACCGCCCTAGTTTATATTTTTGGTACACATGTACATGATTTTGAACTTTGAACCTCTGTTGCCTTTTAGAATTATGTTAACGGGTTACGTAATGTACTTTTCCCCTCCGAATTAGTAAAATGACTCTGAATTGGGGGGGGGGACTCTCTGGAAAGAGGGGGTGGAGGGGGGAAACTGAGGTTATATTTGGAAATAGGGGGTCATTTGACATAAGAATCAGCCACAATTTTGTTTTTTTTTTTGGCTGAAGACCTGCTTTAAAACTCGAGTGCAAAGTGCGATTTTTAAAGCATTATTTTATTTTTTTTTTTTAATTTTACAGCGTGAAAATTTTTTCTGACCCAGGAGCCATAGGAACGGATCCTATACTCTGGTTCTGCACCGAAAAAAATGTTTTAAAGGTCTTTTTAAAGAAACTAGAATAAAAAGATCGTTTTTGGTGATTTTTCAAATATTTTGGGGGGCCACGCCCCCCCCAAGTTCCCCGATTTTTTTCTCGGTGCTCATGATTTTAAACTTTGAGTCTCTCTTGACCTTCAAAAAAATTTATTGGTGAATATAAGGCTCCTTTCCCCTCCAAAAAAAATATAATAGCCCTGAAACTAAGGAAAAATGAAAAAAAAAAGGGGGGCGTTTAAAAAAAAAATTGGGACGTGATGGGGGAAAACGGGGGTCATATTCGGATTCAGGGGGTCATTTTACATAAGAATCAGCCTTCAAAATACCAGAAGCATTTTCAAGGTTTTTTTTTGTCGAACAGTGTAGTCAGTAAATGCTTCTAGCTAACTTCTACGTAACGACCTTCAAAGTATCAGCTGACAATTTTTCCACCGAGATACAGCCAGCTGACGTATATATTTATCAATAGTTACATATAAGCTATCATCTGGTAAATTTTTAGGCGAGAGGAAATGACTGAATTTTTTTTTTTCTTCAAGCGTGGGAGGTTCCAACTGCTTATCCCCCCCCCACCGAGCCTCAGCTGACATTCACGAGGCTTCATAGTTCGGCATATGATTTTCTGCTGCGTTTTACTAATTATCACTTGAGAGGAACTTGGTCATATATATCTGTTACTGGCTCTCGGACTATTTGTTTTAAGTAAGATAATTTAATGTTTAATTAGATTACACACAACACAAAGTCTCTCTCCCCCTTGCGTTCAAATAGTCCCTTTCTTTCCTTTTTGGGAGAAGGGGACATCCCGGGCAATCCGCAATCCGTATAATCCGACCCCAGTTAATCGAGAAGCTACTGTATTATATAACCGCTGCTTTTACGTCATGTCCACCGGAATGTAAGTTCCCCTTCACCTATAAAAAGGAAACGAAGCTCAATTGTTTGGAAAGATTTATAGCAAAAGACAGTTCGATATTTTAGCTACATTGCCACATAAGAACAACATAGCAGTCTGCCGCCGAGATGGAGCACTGCGAAAAATGAACTGTTGTTTTTACAGTATAAGACTGGTAGCCAAGGCTCCAATTTAAAACTGTGCAGTGCACAGTAATAAACTATAAAACCAGTAATTTTAGTTTCTTACTGTGAAGTTAGCAATTTTACAGTTTATTGTAGTAAAATTTAACTGTATTATACTGGCAGCAGAAGTTATAGTTCAAAACTGTAAAATACACGATAATAAACTGTAAAATTAGCAATTTTACAGTTTATTACTGTAAAATCAGCAATTTTTATAGTTTAGTACTGTAAAATTGGAAATTTTAGTTTATTACCGTAAAATTGGCAATTTTACAGTTCATTACAAAAAAATTAGCTGTGTTATACTGCTTTACGTATTCACGAATGGCGCCGTGGAGGGACAGAAATTTCTTTAGGTGCACGAAAAGGTGGTAGTCACTGGGATCAAGTTCGGGACTATAAAGCAGATAATCTACCACCTGACAGCGAAACTGGACGTTGCGTTGGTGGAATTCACTATAAGCGAGCAGACAACTGTGACACTTTCGCTTCATTTCGTCCTCAGACTTTTGTGATAACGAACTACAAAAACTTATCCCACGGTTTCACAAGCATAAAATGTTCGAGACTCCACCTTCTTTGAAATGACGCATCCGTGTGAGATAGAAAGATGAAACAAGTGGTGTGTTACACAGATATGTTGCACTATCAGGTCTGGAATTCTTTATACACTGGTTTTCAAAAATTGTGCAAAAATTGGACCCCAGAGGGTGCTGTTGTCAGTTGTCTTTTAAATGGTTTATGAAAGTGGGCTTATTGAACAAGTAAAATCTCATTACAATCTGTTCGATATAGCCCCTTTTCACACACTGTAAAAAATGAATGTTGTTTTTACAGTATAATACAGCTAATTTTATAGTTATAAACTGTAAAAATTGCTACTTTTACAGTAGTAAACTGTAAAATTGCTACTTTTACAGTACTAAACTAAAATTACTACTTTTACAGTTTATTACAGTGCATTTTTCAGTTTTAAACTGGAACCTCTGCTGCCAGTATTATACTGTTGTTTTTATAGTATAATAGAGCTAAATTTTACGGCAATAAAATGTAAAATTGCTAATTCTACAATAACAAACTGCAAAATTGATAATTTTACAATTTATTACCGTGCATTTTACAGTATTAAACTGAAACCTCTGCTGCCAGTATTATACTGTTGTTTTTACAGTATAATACAGCTAAATTTTACGGCAATAAAATGTCAAATTTCTAACTTTACAGTAAGGAGCGGCAAAATTGCTAGTATTACAGTTTATTACTGTGCATTTTACAGTTTTTAATTGGAACCTCGGCTGCCAGTATTATATTGTAAAAACAACAGTTCATTTTTTGCAGTGCAGCTAGAACATTATGCAATTGAAAAATCATATTACTGACTGCGAAAGGTGTTCGTATTGAACCCATTGGAATGAAACTTGAACTCTGTTCAAAAAGCACACTTTCAAACACCAATCAACAGACATTTTACTACAGCTCTCTCGGGTCCAATTTTTTAACTATTTTTGAAAACCGGTGTATGAAAAAAAAAATTCCAGACCTGAGTGTGCAACATACTGTTTGTTTCACCTTTCTATGGCCGGAATTCAAGTGAAACACGGACGATTGCAACTCACCAATGCAATCGCAAATTCCCAAATTTGGGTTGAAGTGAAACGTTACAATCGCTACGAGATGC
This sequence comes from Uloborus plumipes, assembly GCA_038373865.1. Lineage (NCBI taxonomy): Eukaryota > Metazoa > Arthropoda > Arachnida > Araneae > Uloboridae > Uloborus > Uloborus plumipes. The sequence goes on from JAXGGA010014441.1 coordinate 19,490, forward strand.
AATTCTATCGTAATTCGTCTTCTAGTAGCGATTGCAATTTTGGTCAATTGCGATCGCCTCGAAGCGATTGCAATGATGTTTCACTTGAATTCGGCCCTATGTCTCACGGTTTTGCTGTTATGTCATTTCAAACTAGGGAAGTTCTTGCTCAAACACCCTGACGTGTAATTTCGGTGAATCTGAGGTTAATATATATACAGGGTGTCCACTCCAATCGTGGACCAATAGCTAATTTCTAAACCGTTAGAGATAAGCATATAGTTTATTTAGGAAAAAATCTCCAAATTATAAAAGGAATTTTGGGTCTATTCAATCTTTTTCAAAAAATCAAATTTTGAAAGAGTTACGAAATTTAAATTTTTATACAGCCCCCCAGTCCTATCAATCATATTTAGTAAAACATTCTTGACACTGCAACGTTTAAAACTAAAAAAAAATCACTCTTCTACCACAAAAATTGACCGAGTTATGACGTGTTGAAAAATCAAGATTTTGAATTATTTCGCATACGGTCCCTAAAGCCATCTCTCGATGACGTCATGAAACAATGCAAAATCTTGATTTTTCAAAACGTCATAACTCGGTCAATTTTTGTGGTAGAAGAGTGATTTTTTTTTAGTTTTAAACGTTACAGTGTCAAGAATGTTTTACTAAATATGATTGATAGGACTGGGGTGCTGTATAAAAATTTAAATTTCGTAACTCTTTCAAAATTTGATTTTTTGAAAAACATTGAATAGACCCAAATTTCCTTTCGTAATTTTCAGATTTTTTCCTAAATAAACTATATGCTTATCTCTAACGGTTTAGAAATTAGCTATTGGTCCACGATTAGAGTGGACACCCTGTATATTAGGGTGGGGCGAAAAATAAAAAATTTTTCAGATCAACTTCTAATAGTTGCCAAAAGTTGTCTTTGGTGATAGTTAGCTTTTGTGCAAAATTTGAGAAAAATCGGTTAATATCTTCAGGGGGCGCTGCGATCGCAAAGTTTTACCATAGCTTTGTTATGGATTTTATGGTTAAAATATCAACAAGAATGCCTTTAGCTAGTCTCTTTGCGTTTTTTTTATTCAAAAGATGTTTTCATGCATTAAAAGCATATGAAATGACTCACAAACACTATTTTATATGATATATTTATATTTAAAAAAAAACACTTTTTTTCACTTTTTGTTTCTTTTTAAATGCTTGAAATATAAATATATCATATAAAATAATTGTTTGTGAGTTTTTTCATATGCTTTGAATGCATGAATATATCTTATAAGTAAAAAAAATGCAATGAGATTAGCTAACGGCATTGTTTTTCATATTTTAACCATAAAATCCCGATAAAAGCTATGATAATACTTTGCGATATCTTCAGGGGGCTTTGCGATCGCAGCGCCCCCTGAAGATATTAACCGATTTTTCTCAAATTTTGCACAAAAGCTAACTATCACCAAAGACAACTTTTGGCAACTATTAGAAGTTGATCAGAAAAACTTTTTATTTTTCGCCCCACCCTACTGTATATATGAGCCAATATTTAGAAAAGTGCCAATTTGAAGTTGGAATTTTCTGAAAAAAAAAATTTTTTGCAGAAAAAAACTAATATTGGATTTTAAGTCTAAATTGGGTCTAAATGCAAGAAAATAAAAGGGGGGAGGTCAAGGAAGTTATTTACCCCCTCCTTAGATTACTCACTTTTAAGCCGTTACAGATCTGATGAATGTTACAGATCTGATGTTAATATGAGCTACATATTTGAGTTTATGCTTTCAGTCTTCGTTAACATCTCTAAATATGATATCATTTCCTTGCATTTTTAACATAGAATTAAGATAATTATATTAAAATATATATATTAGGCTAAAAAATCAAATTTCATTATAAAAAAGCATTTCTTGGAAATAAAAATGAGCGATAAGGTTTTTAGATAAAATAAATTATGAGATTACCAAATCCAAGCTAATAAAACATTTGTTTTGTTTTAAAACAACACACAACTTCAACTTTTTCAACACACAACTCTGCTGCTTGCTTTTCTTTAATTAGTTGCAGGAAATTTAATTTCTTGATCAGAAATTCAAATTTAGCATGCTAGTTATTATCTAGTTATTTAGCGAAGTTATGAGAAATTGAAGCACCAAAAAAATAAATAAATAAAATAATAATAATTAATTAACTTAATTTCTGCAGTGTCAATTTTTCTTATTTTACTAACTTCTATTGTTAGGTCATGCAAACCACAAATGAAGCAATTGTACTAAAACTCATTGCTTTTCATTTTTTAAGAACAAAAATATTCAATATATATGGCTAAAACCTAAGATTTTTGCTTTTTATAATTCTGAAACGTGTGAGTTAGTTCTGTAACATATTCGCTGTTTTTCAATGTTACCGCTCTGACTGTTACCGATCTGACAAACTGACAAAGTTTTTTTTTTATTTCCGAGTCGATCGCACTAAACCAAAATCAAACACGTGGGTTTTTCACTTGCAATAAAGGACTATACTTATATATAAAATAATTTTTAAAATAATAAAAACTGCGCATTTTAGAGCGTGTTACCGATCTGATGACTCAAATGACACACTTTTATAAAATCACTTTAAAAAATCTTACCTACAATTTTAGATGCAGAAATGCAAATTTTTAATTACGATTCGATAAAACATCCCACCAGGTACTCAGTATCACGTGGTATAGGTGCAGGAAATGATTTTGGGAGCTTAAACATAGTTTGGAAGTTATTGTTACCACTCTGACGGCGGAACTTGGGACATGCTTATTTCGCATCGGCTAGAAAATCAGAAATCGATTAAAACAAAAATGAAGTAAAATATTAACAAAGGGGTAGAGATAGAATCGTTTTTTGTGCAAGTGCGTTTTTTTGGGAAGTTAGAAAGTGCGCATGACCTGTTTGCATGCTAAGCTTTGCTACTGGGGACACGTTACAGATCTGATTTTTGATGTATAAAAACAATATTTTCTGAAGAAAAAAAAATTTTTTTTCTGATGTTATTAGATGAAATGAAAGCAGAACCTTATCTTCTTTCTGGCGAAAATAATTTTTTTAACTAGTTATTGAAATACTAGTGAAAATTCACTTGGGACTCAAATTGGCACTTTTCTAAATATTACCTCATATATACAATGAATGTAGGTATATATATTTGTTTGTTTGTTTGCATGTTTGTTCCTTATACAAATCTACAGTTTTCGTAGGATTTTCATCAAACTTGACACAGGGGTTCCTTGATGCACTAGAACTCACATAGGCGGGGTTTTGAAATGTTAAAGAAATCCAAAAAGCTAATTATTCAAATTGTTTGTCTCAAAAGGGCCGTTTTCTTTCAATTTTGATTAGATAGAGTAATAGAGATAAGCCTTTAAGCATACAAATTGATAAAATTTAACACATTTAAATAAGAGTATTTTCCAACAAAGATTACGATTAACAATGAATTATCAATTTAAGGCTCACCTATTTAATTTTAATAAAATGACCCGGGAAACGCCGGGTAATAAGCTAGTAGTGCAATAAATCTTTCCAGTTTTGTTTCTTTTTTTTTTTCTGGACGTGGGAAGCTTACATTCAGCTTATCCTTGTAGAAAAAAAACTCTATGATGTACTAATTTCTGTTTTTTTCTTCTTTTTTTTCAGATGTAAAAGACAAAGTTTCAGTGCAGGACACTGTTGTGTGTTAGCAGCTAAATATTTGTTAAACGTGTGGATGTGAGTGGGCGAAATATGGCGACAACAGCAATCAACCCTCCATCTCAATATAAAATGAAAACTAAACTTGTTAGGAATTATTCGCGGGTTGTTCTCCTCGTCCCCCCCTCCCCTTCCCTTTTTTTAAAAATAGAAACGAACACTTTTCCACGCGGCCTGAAAGAACGCTGGAACTTAGAAATTTAGAGAAATGTTGCTGTGTTCTTGTGTTGTGGATTACATGTTCTCATAGTTTTAAAGTGAAAGAAGAAAGCTGGCTGCTCGCATTTTTAAAGAATTGATGTTGTTTCTTTTATACTAATGAATATACGTTTCAAGGTGTGTGATGACTTAGGATGGCATCTCATATGCGCTTGGTGTTCTATTGATATGCAAGAAAATGACAATGCAAGGTTTTAATCATAAAAACTATTACTGTTCAAGCATTTCGAAACCAACTATGGGCTTCAATTTATTTATCTACAATTTAAAAGTGGAAACTCAAGAAAGAAGAAAATCCAAGTCCAATTCAAATTGCTTTTCGCTTCATCTAGTTCATGATTGATTTTATTGTTATTTTTTGTATACATTAGCAATCTTCATTATAATACTAATGAATATTCAGAAATTCTAATTTCATTGCACCTTATTTATATTTTACTCTTTGATTCATTGCAGAATTCAAAACCTTTGATGCAAAACTACTTCGTATGAAGAATGTTTAGCAAAAATATGACTAGTTTTCATTTTGAGAGTGTTCTGCAGTATTTCTCATGAACTCGTATCGAATAAAAGTAACTAAACTTTAGAAATGAGTACATTTTGATGTAATTTCACCCTGTTTAATACCATAATGCAAGTTTAAAAAATAAATTCATGTTGCTTTTAGTAATTTGAAAGTAAATGCACAAAGTTTCCTAATAGTTGATGCTGTTATACGACTATTATTTCGTACTGTAAATCCTCGAATCAATTGGAAGTGAATTAATATTGTGTGTATGTTCCATAAAGTGTTTTAAGCTAAACAGCAATTTTTTGCAGTCGTAATAAAATCAAAAGTAAATTTTGCTTTTTTGCATTGTTTCTTTTTTTTTTTTTCTTTTTACTAAATCAAAGCAATACAAACCGAGATCCGACATTACAAAAATTAGTATTTCTTCACCTGGTGATAATAATTGTAAATGCTTTGCATAAAATGAGTACTTATTGAGCTCTTTTCAAAGCTTCTTTGTTAGTCCTAGATAGATATGATTACTAGTTACTTTCATCAACAAAAAACCTTCCAAAATTGGCCACCCAGCCACCCGTAGTACTTGCCGTATTATGACCTACATAACGTAAACGGACATTAAAAAAATAAAAATAAAATAACTTTCACAAATATAGATATCGTAAAACTTAAAATAATTTGAGTGTTGGTGTTTCAAAATTGTCTTAAACATTGTTTATTTTCAATTTGAATAACTCCAAAATAAATAATATCCCCATAGCAGTTGGGGGGTGAGATTAATGGTGTTCTAGGACCCAGTTTTTGATTCATGAAACAAAGATTTAATAACTTTAGTAAATAAGTGCTTCATATTGATTTAAGAAAATGTATATGATTTCAAAGATACTCCTTTTTAAAGTTTTATAAATGCAAAAATATTTGGGGGGGGGGAGTTTTCCCGTGGATATTTTTGTGTAAAACATTTTCGTTACTGGCAGCATATGTTTTGTTATGAAATTCCATATAATTCATGTGATTTGTTCTCTCTTTATTTAAAAGATGAATTTGTGTGCGTATCACTTTTTAATCCTCTTAAGTTATACGTAATGATCTGTAGGATCACGAAGGACAAACTTTTATCCTTCATGTTAAGATTCTTTCTGTTCGATGTGTTTCAAAAAGCCCCCAATTTAAAACTTAATATTGCATCATGTTGTGTCATTTCCTATAAGTAGATAAATATTTAAATTAAATGTTATAAATGTGTTTTGCGAACCAACTGAAGTATGATTAACATATCTCAATAAAAAAAAGAAACGTTACTTTCATTGGCACCCTCCGGATTTTCCCGTGTATAAGAAGATTCATTAAATTCATCTTTTAAAATTATTTATTAAACCGCTTCGTTATTGTACAGGATCTTTTTTGTGCCAATTAAAACACCTTAACTAGTCCAATATTGTTGGATTGCATGCATGTTGCTTCAGAGTTAAAAGAAACCTTTTCTTCAGCGCTATGCAAAGAAAAAAAGAAAAAAGAAATGTCTGTGCTGATTTGTTCCAAAGTTCTCCTCCAGTTCTTTGTTATTCCGACACACGATTTTAATTGCAAAATGTGTGCTAAATATCACAAGCTTAGTTTTTCGTGTTTAGTTATATTCATCAGATTATTACTCGTAGTTAATATTTATTTATTTTTATTTCATCTTTATTTTGTTCCTTTCCATGCACTGTAACTGATTTTTGTGTTTAGCAAAACACGTTACGGAATATCCAATGGCGATCCAATCTCTCCTGTCGACTTTTGGCCACTCACGCTTTCTTTCTAATTTCAAACTAAATTGGATGCAATCATTTAATACCGCCATAAGAGTTTTAAAATCATTTCTATGATGGCTAGAAATAGTCAGCGAATGAAACGCATTTCCGCGAGTAGTGAAGAGTTTAGTAATTTTTTTATGTCATTTTGAAAAAAACTTTTGTATGCTTGTTTTCTCCCCCAGCTCCAAATGTCTTTTAAATTTTTTATGTTCCTCGTTTGATAATCCTCCGTCAGTGTCCTGTTCTGTTACGAATAAATTTCAGAACTTTGTGTTTTTAAATGTTTACACTTGTATATAATAGTATTTTCGTTTAGCCTCTGGCTCAACAGAGTAACATTTTTAAATTCCCTTATCACTTTGTTCGATGCTATAACAATGATATAGTAATTCTTTATTCGTTACAGTATGTAAAAATATAAGAAACTTTCAAAGAAACTATAAATATATGAAAGGACGCTACGTATACCATTAAAAAAGGTATATTTAAATTGTATATATAAAAATAATAATTCTAATGATAAACCTTGAACTCGGTTACTGGAATTTCTTATGGCTTTAATGTATTTTTAAACTTTAAAATATAATTGCTACTAATGTAGTCATTGCAGGTTCTTGCTCGTTATTCTTGCATCGAAAAGGGGGGAGGGAGATGCAGAATAATATTACTCACATTGAATTTTCACAGAATCATTTTTTCATAAAGAAATTGTGTATGTATCTAAACCCACAGATATTTTAATCAAAAAATCGAAACATTCCCTGATTAGCAACATTTTTCAAAGTTCATTTCTTTTTAAGTATGTTGACATTGCATTATGTTGGTTTAAATATATATGCCTGGCACATATGCATTGAAATAATAATATTAATTTGTAATATTAATTAAAAATATATGACACTAAACAAAAACATTGCTAATTAAATTTTCGTACGCAGCATAACAATTCGAAGTCGTACTTAATTCATTGTGGCAAACTGGAAAAAATAGTCCAAAACGCCTCAAGAAATCATTAAAAAATTTATTTATAATTGTGTTAAAAAGTAATGTTACTGAAAGAATTAAATTATAAAACCCAATTTTAAGAAAGCTAAATATCGAAAGCGATTTAAATTTAAACATTTTTCTTCTCTTTCGGTGTTCATATTTTGTTTTACAATTACTGTTTTCAAAATTTCTGTACACTGTTCTAATTCCTCCGACTTAGGGATGTTAGAATAGTTAACAAAATATTATCAAGCTATACCGCAATTTCATTTGCTGCAGAATCAGTGCCAATTTTATGATTTCTTTTAAACATAAATGCATAAGAAGTCGCTATAGGCTCGTAAAATAAGTTTGCTTGATTTTCCAGCCGAATTTTGAATCCAATCAAACGACGCAGCAAAACTTTTGAAGTGTTAAATGTATTCTGTTGAGCCCAGTGTTAGAAATGTATATCTATTGTATTTACTCCTGCTTTCTTTGTCATTGATTAATTTATTGAAAACTGACGCTGAAAATTCATAACTCCATTTACACATGTTTTATGTATCATTTGTTCACATTTGTATATTTAGAAATGCACAATAAACGTTTTTGTAACAACCTTCCACCAGGTCATCTTTTTTTCCCTACGTGATTTGTTTCACCTATAAAGCACACACACATACACTGTACCCTCAATTATCCTTGTCTGGATTAGCTAAGTGGTTTGAAAATTTTGTCCGATGATGTTCTCTTCTTCTTTGTTGAAACACTCGCTATATTCAATAACATAATTTGTTACAGGTTTCAAATAGGGCATATTAGTTCTATCAGGATGAGAATGGATATTACTCCATCTTTCTGAAAGTTGATCCCTGAATTTATTGATGTCTTCACAATATGTTTTTTTCTTTCCACCGAGTCTATCAACAACCATTTCCTGTAACTTGTTTCAAAAAATCTCTCAGCAGTTTCGTGTTGCATTACTCCAAAAGAAATATCAAGTCTGTAAACAAATATTTCTGCTTGAATTGGCTTTTGTCATTTCATCAGATAGGGTAGACCGATACCAGTGAATGAACAGTGAACACGTCGTACTCTTTTTGAAAAAACTAGCTGTCGTAGCCGTCACGAAACTTTCTTCTATATTATGCTTCTATCTTATGAAATCCGGTTAAAAAATAAAATACGTACTCGCCCGAATAATTGGAAACAGCTCCAATTTCCCAATTATCGTAATAACCCTGCAAATGCAGAATCAATGAGCGAAATTGGAAATCATTGCAAAAGCCTTGTTTAGATTAATTGCAAACATTTTATTTGGTAGTTAAAAAGAAATTGGCAACAGTTAAAAATTTCAAATCATTGAAAGTTTTCAGATGTTTTGATAATTAAATAGCGTGAAAGCGATTTTTTAATGAATTAATTTTTCGCATTGTTGACTAAGCGCAAAAATCACCCCACCCTCCCCCTGGGGTGATTGGCGCCAAAATTTAATCGATGCTTGCTTCCATATTGGGTTAGTGTGATTCCAAATTTCATTCAAATTGCAGCGTTATTTCCCGAGATACAGTAGGTGCAATGACAAAATAAGAGCTAATATTTAGAAAAGTGCCAATTTGAGTCCCAAGTGAATTTTCACCAGTATTTCAATAACTAGTTAAAAAAAATAATTTTCCCCAGAAAGAAGATAAGTTTCTCTTTCATTTCATCTAATAACATCAGGAAAAAAAATTTTTTTTTCATCAGAAAATATTGTGTTTATACATCAAAAATCAGATCGGTAACGTGTCCCAAGCAGCAAGGCTTAGCATGCAAACAGGTCATGCGCACTTTCTAACTTCCCAAAAAAACGCACTTGCACAAAAAACGATTCTATTTTTACCCCTTTGTTAATATTTTACTTCATTTTTGTTTTAATCGATTTCTGATTTTCTAGCTGATGCGAAATAAGAGTGTCCCAAGTTCCGCCGTCAGAGTGGTAACAATAACTTCCGATCTATGTTTAGGCTCCCAAAATCATTTCCTGCACCTATACCACGTGATGCTGAGTACCTGGTGAAAAGTTTTATCGAATCGTAATTAAAAATTTGCATTTCTGCATCTAAAATTGTAGGTAAGATTTTTTAAAGTGATTTTATAAAATGTGTGTCATTTGAGTCATCAGATCGGTAACACGCTCTAAAATTCGCAGTTTTTATTATTTTAAAAATTATTTTATATATAAGTATAGTCCTTTGTTACAAGTGAAAAAACCACGTGTTTGATTTTGGTTTAGTGCGATCGACTCGGAAATAAAAAACAAAACTTTGTCAGTTTGTCAGATCGGTAACAGTCAGAGCGGTAACATTGAAAAGCAGCAAATATGTTACAGAACTAACTCACACGTTTCAGAATAATAAAAAGCAAAAATCATACTTTAGCCATATATATTGAATATTTTTGTTCTTAAAAAATGAAAAGCAATGAGTTTTAGTACAATTGCTTTATTTGTAGTTTGTATGACCTGACAATAGAAGTTAGTAAAATAAGAAAAATTGACACTGCAGAAATTAAGTTAATTAATTATTATTATTTTAATTTATTTATTTATTTTTTTTTTTTTTTGTGCTTCAATTTTTCATAACTTTGCTAAATAACTAGATAATAACTAGCATGCTAAATTTGAATTTTTGATCAAGAAATTAAATTTCCTGCAACTAATTAAAGAAAAGCAAGCAGCAGAGTTGTGTGTTGAAAAAGTTGAAGTTGTGTGTTGTTTTAAAACAAAACAAATGTTTTATTAGCTTGGATTTGGTAATCTCATAATTTATTTTATCTAAAAATCTTATCGCTCATTTTTATTTCCAAGAAATGCTTTTTCATAATGAAATTTGATTTTTTAGCCTAATATATATATTTTAATATAATTATCTTAATTCTATGTTAAAAATGCAAGGAAATGATATCATATTTAGAGATGTTAACGAAGACTGAAAGCATAAACTCAAATATGTAGCTCATATTAACATCATATCTGTAACATTCATCAGATCTGTAACGACTTAAAAGTGAGTAATCTAAGGAGGGGGTAAATAACTTCCTTGACCTCCCCCCTTTTATTTTCTTGCATTTAGACCCAATTTAGACTTAAAATCCAATATTAGTTTTTTTCTGCAAAAAAATTTTTTTTCCAGAAAACTCCAACTTCAAATTGGCACTTTTCTAAATATTGGCTCATAAGCACTTTTGATTGCTCCACCCCCGTTTGAGATATTGACACACAAATTGAACCAGCACCTGTACTCAGTAGGGTCTACCTATGGACCAATTTTCGTTACTTCCTGAGATATAGCAATCACCCCCGCGCATAACACGTGCGATTGCTCCACCCCCCTTCGAGATATTGACACGCAAATTTAATCAGCACCTGTACCCAGTAGGGTCTACCTATGGACCAATTTTCGTTTGATTCCGCCGGTTACTTTCTGAGATATAGCAATCACCTAAGCGCAGAACACGTGCGATTGCTCCACCCTCTTGGAGGAATTCGCTAAAAAAAAGTCAGGTACACCAGTTCACATGGTGGTACATATGTGCAAAAATTTTTATTCGATTTCATGCAGTAGTTTTTGCTCTAGCGCGGCCACAAAAACTGGTCACACACATACAGACTCACACACAGACAGACACATACACAGACAGACATTTTCCAAAAATGTTCAAGGCCAGCTATTTATACTCGAGAACGAAATCGACAACATTCTAGCAAAATCTGGAGTATTCTGTTCATTCATAACTTGAACAATCCATTCACGAAACTTCTAGTAATAAAAAGAAAAACCACTCCGAGCGAAAAAGTCTTCATACTTGTTAAAGTTAGGGCAAGTGTAAAAACTACAAAATGTAACAAGGCCGGTATACAAGTGATAAAAGTGATATCTTCAGATACTTTTGCAACATGTCGCCAGATAAAACCAAAACTAGTGAAAATGAAGCAAGGCAGGAAAAACAACAACTATTTACAAGATTTGTAACATTGCCCCCTTCCCAAGAACTGCACGTCCCGGGCTGTACAATCCCCAGAAAGGAAGCAAGGGAGAATTTACAGATGCACACATTACATGATAACCAATCATAAACATGATACAAATTAACAATGAGAACATGAAAGAAATAGTAACATTGATAGAGTAATATAACAAACAATTAAAGGCAAAAGTTATTTACAAAATTTACAAACAAATTACCATGGTAGCTTTAGATTTACTTTACAAACTATGGCCATAGTATGGGGCTAGCCGATCATAATGGACAACCCTAGGTTTTGAATGTGATGACTTCTGGATTCTCACTACGACGTCGTTCAGCCGGTGAAGGACTGTATAGGGTCCATCCCAATGCGACTGCAATTTGGGTGATAGACCTTTACGTCGGATGGGATTCCATAGCCACACCTTCTTGAAAGTCATGGCCAGTGGACCTTGTGTCGTATGGGGTCTTCATCTTCTCCGTCGTGATGTTGATTCGCTCCTGTGCGAAGTGATGAACGTCTTCCAACCGGGCCTGGAGATCCTGGACGTACTCCTCAGGCGATGAAGGCGCATCTGGAGGGAGACCGAAGACGAGATCACAAGGTAGCCGAAGCTCTCGGCCGAAGAGCATCTGTGATGGGGAATATCCGGTGGTCTCGTGGACAGCACTGCGGTAGGCCAGCAGGAACAGAGGAAGTTTCTTGTCCCAATCCTGTTGATTTTTGGAGACCATAAGCGAGAGATTATTAAGAATTGTCCTGTTAAATCTCTCCACCATGCCGTCCGATTGTGGGTGTAGTGGTGTCGTTCGAGTTTTCTCAATTTTGAGAATATTACATAGGCCCTTAAACACAGCAGAGATGAAGTTTCTCCCCTGATCGGAGTGGATCTACAAAGGTGTCCCATATCTCGAGATCCAATGCTGGACTAGAGTCTCTGCTACAGTGGTAGCTTCTTGATCCGGAATGGAATATGCTTCGGGCCATTTGGTGAAATAGTCAATGGAAACGAGGATGTATTTGTTCCCATCAGTAGTTTTCGGTAGAAGACCAAGAATGTCGATTCCGATTCGTTCGAAAGGAGCTCCTACGTTGTAAAGATGTAGCTTCCCGCGGCCTATTCTCTTCGGTCCTTTACGGGCAGCACAGGCGTCACAAGAATGACACCACTTCTCCACGTCATCTTTCGCCTTGCTCCAGAAGAAGCACTCTCGCACCTTGTGGAGGGTTTTCAAGATACCAAAGTGTCCTCCAGTCGGACTACTGTGCAATTCCTTTAGAACGTCTGGAATTCTTGATCTGGGAAGGAGTAACTGCCATTTGAATGCTTTGCCATCGTCAGATTCACATTTCCGATACAGGACGCCATTTCGCAACTGGAGAGATTTCCATAGAGCCCAGTATCTTTTCGTTG
>JAXGGA010014442.1:0-10000 GCA_038373865.1 Uloborus plumipes
GAACTTTCCATTTACATGAAAAGTTCCCTTTAAGGGGGAAGGGCTGTGAGGTCGCAACAGTTTCCCGACCTCCCACGTCGCACGTCTGCTAGGGGGTCATTGCAAGGCCACCCACAAAACGGGTGTCTTGGAGATTACGTAGATCCCCTGGCAAGATGACATAATGGCCGGGGAACGCCGGCGCCTTCCTACCCCCCTGTCGGACCACCGGGGAACTTGGAGATTCCTTAGGACGCGAGGATGCTGAGAGGGAGATTCTTGGAGGCAGTCGAGCTAACAAGAAGTCCGGTTTTTTTGGCTCTGGGACACATGTTCCGAAAGGCTGTTCCAGCCTGTATTGAATTGGGCCACTGTGATCCGCCATGGATCAAACGAACCCTAAATGTTAATGAAACTATTTATTAATGTAAATACACATAATCTAGTACAATAAATGAATTTTATTGTAAGAACTCCTTTATCTCTGTGCCAACACGTCACAGCATGTAAAGGCGTATTTTTTAGTTTTTTAAACTAATTTATAGGTTATTTTTAATCTTTTTTAATCTCTAAACGCTCACAAATATTTCTTACTCAACAACTAACTTTCAACGTTACTGAGAAAATCTACACTGGCAACTTTTAGACACTCAATTTTTTTCTTTGATTCCAAGACTTACGTACTTATTGATAAAGGTTGGTATAAAGCTCACTTTTCATCTGCGTGGTTTCACTTCGAAATGAGATGAGACATTTTTGGTATTCGAGAAACTTTTAGACAGAAAACTGCATGTATTCTTTTTCTTCTATTCAAACATACATGATTAATTCTTTCATAACTTTACCTGATAAAAGGTACTATTGGTGCTTTAAAACTGAAAAATACTTTTTGTTCTCTTTATACGGTGACTTGCATTTGTGATAGTTTACGTTTGCTCTCATATAACACATGTAACCTTTAAACATTGCGTAAACGTTTCAAAATGGTAGTCACGGCGTTAACCATTTTAAAAGGTTAATGGAAATGAGTGTGCTCATTGCCTGCTTCAGTTCAGGGAACAGATGGAAGTCACTTGACTCTCGGTCGGGATTAAATGATGGGTGTTCAAAAAATGTCCCATTGAAGGAACCGTTGGGTTACATGAGTGCTATGAAAACGGGCATTGCCGTGGATCAGAACAATTGAAAAAGTCAGCACGCCTCTTTGCTCGTTTTGAAAAGCTCTATGTAAGCGTTGCAAAATTTCACAACAAGAATCTGCAGTAATTCGCAAAAAAAAAAAAAAAAACACTTCGCAATTCACACTTGGCGAGAGAATCAATAGTGACAGCCATGTTTATGTGCAGTGGTTGGAAAAACTACATATTTTTTGTAGCGAACTACAACTACAACTACTTTCTTATAAATGTAGTTAACTACAGCTACAACTACTTTTTTTTAAATGTAGCGCGCTACACTACTTTTGAAAAGTAGTCGCTACTTCGCTACTTTTCAAAAACATATGAGAAAAAAAATTGAATTTTCATTGTAGGAATTTAATTTTGAGTTTCAAGGGGGTTGGCAAGGGCGTAGCTAGGGGGGTGCAGCTGCACCCCCTAGATCAGAGTCAATGGGAGGTCACTGTGACCTCCCATTTTATTTATTTTTTTGACAAACGATTTTGTCCCCTTTCCTGCTTTTCATTGTAACATGCTGATGCAGACAAATAAGTTCGTATTTTATTACTCGGTGAAATTTGGAATTTCATTCGGTCATTGAGAGTCTCCCCCCCCCCCTTCGCCTCCTCTCCCACCAATAAGTTTTAAGTCCTTGGCGCCACATCAGAAAATCAGCTTCATTCTTTACCTAACACGGATCCTTGTACCAAACCTAAATTTGTCTTTTAGCATGAAAACAACTTTTTTAATCTGAGTATGCGAAGAATAAAAATTTTATGGTGAAATATTATAAGTAAGCTTGCCTGTTTTTGAGGAGAAAATTTTTAATTTACCGAATGAAACTCAGAACTTTACTGAATGATTAAAAAATGCATTCTTATCTATATCTACCAAAAAAGACGTGAGGCATCACAAAAATAAATAAAAGAAAAAAAATAAATAAAATGAAGTTCAGGCTTGCAATACTGTCTCACTGTTTTCAAATTTCATCAGCCAATTTGTATCAGATAAAAACTTTTTGGGAGGTCACAGTGACCTCCTATTGGGGTGCCACTGCTTGCACCCCCCTAACGTGAGTCCTGGCTACGCCCTTGGGGAGTTGGGTCTCGGTCTGAACACCATCCCTATTAATACGCCACCGATAAAATGAAATGAAAACGTTTTTCCAATTGTGTCAAATGATGTCAAAAATATTTAATAATTGATTTTTATTATTTTAATATTTTTCAATACTCCGTCACTAAAGTAGCAAAACTAAAGAAATATGAAAAACATACTAAACGGTACTAGTATTCATTATGAAATATTAATAAATAAGCTATCTGAAGTGTGAAACATAACTAAAAATGCTTAACTTACTTCAATATGCAGTTTTAAATTGTATGCGGATGACTTAGAAACAGAAAGTTTTTTGTTCAAAGTGCAAAGTTTGCACGAAAATCATTTCAATAACTGTGAAGTATTTTTTATACGCCGGCCAGGGCAGCTCGATATTGTCATCTTCTATCAAATTTGTATCCTCTTCTATTAAAATTGCTGTCATGTTTGGTGGACATTGGAACAATAATCCAATTGAGCATTGAGCGCTAAAGCATTCATTTACATGACATTCTCGGTTGCTATAAAACACTAACACTCAGTTATCGCTCATTCATAAATTTTCATTCCTCAGCCATACACTATATTCAATGCAAGTATTGGCGGAATATGAAAATGGTGACGCCAAAGAATCCAATGCCGTCTAACATATAGAACTTATGGCGTCAAAATGATATGCCTGAGGTCAGCTCGAATTTGTATGATTCATTTTTCTCACTGCCGCCAGTCAGACGCGATTGAATCTTTTTTTTTTTTTTTTTCTGTTTTTTTTTTCTTTTTTTTTTTTTGCTCCATTAGAAAGTAGTTTTTTGAAATCGCTACAAACTACAACATTTTTGTATCGCGCTACTCACTACACTACTTTTTTTAAAAAGTAGTGCGCTACACTACAAACTACTAAAAAATGTAGCTACTACAGTAGTTTCGCTACTTGTAGCGCGCTACTTCCGACCACTGTTTATGTGACAGTAGCTCAATAGAAATGGCGTGTTGAACTCGTCAGTGACAGATTGCGTAGAGGGGGAGATGGGAAGTCTGCTACTAGGCACACCAACCACCTGCCGCATGCCTTGCTTTCCTGCTGTGCAATCGGAGGTTGAAAAAAAAAAAAAAAAACTCGTATTTTAAGTTTTTAACATGACAAAACCATACCGGTAACTTTTATAAGCTTCACTTCAGTCCTTCAATTTAAAGATACATTTTGGATATTTTCTTCCAGGCAAAGAATGCGGTAAAGAGGATTTTCGTTGCAAGAAAAGCCAAGTCTGCATTCCTAATAAATATTATTGTGATGGATCTATAGATTGCAATGATGGCTCTGACGAACATTGTGGCGGCAAGTATTATGAATTATTTTTACTTCCAGTTGAAAAATGCGCAGGAAATAAATAGAATACCAAACACTTATTTTTTAGTAAGCTCTTCAACGCAAGAACACTTCTACTGAAACCCTGGTTCGTTCATTTATTTTTGTAAAAATATGGTGTCTGTACTTCACGCTTTAATAATTGGAACTGTGCTTCGTTAACTTAGACATTGACTTTGGCATAGTTCGATTCTATGCTTCAAGTAACCGAATTTGAAAAAAAAAAAAAAAAAAAAAAGGTATACTAAAATGCAACGTTTCTTGACAAAATCATCGTGACGTTTGCGTGACGTTAGCCTATGAAAAACGAGCTAGATAAAACGTCACAGCCTACTTGGCGAATAAGAGGAGATCGCTGACTGCTTGTGAAGTCTTATTGGCTCCGCCCGTAGTGACGTCAGCACCAAGTTAAGTTGCATTCTAGTATAGAAACGTGAAATTCTACCGTACACTGCCGTGCTAAGCACAAAAGTCGTATCTGCACTTTTTAACAAAATTAAGTTATCGTCACCAGGTGGTGACGTATTTTAAGGAAATACAAAATTATATGGTCATTTGAGAACGGAAAATAGTTTTAAAAAAATCTGAACAAATTTTATCTGAACAAGGGCGGATCCAGAAATGTTCCAAGGGAGGGGCGATTGATTTTTTTTTTCTTACTTGCCCATTTTTTGCCATGCATCCTTGTTAACACATGTTGATCACAAATGTTTTGGTCTTCCATTTCGAAAAATTTCCAGATCAGAGCCCCGAATCCTCGCAACCTTTCCCTTAATATCATCAAAGATCAACTAAAATCAGCTTTTTAGAACTTCAAAATCTAAAAAATGCTGGAAAAGAGTAACTCAAGGGAGGGGCGATCGCACCCATCGCCCCTCCCTTGTATCCGCCCTTGCATCTGAATCAAATACATAGTGGAGCACAATTCTGAGAGTAAGACAGTGTAAGTAACTTACACCTTTAATTCTGTTTCTAAATCAGTCTGTACTTTGTAATAAATGTCTCCACAAAAAGTTCAAAATAATGCGCATGCAAGTTCATTCCATAACTGAGCACTTTTATTTTCAGACCTCAGTAGCCGCTGCGTGGGAAATGACTTCAAGTGTCGCAATGGACGATGCATCCTCCAGGAATGGAAATGCGACCACAGAGATGACTGTGGTGACAATTCGGATGAGACAGACTGTCGTAAGTTCCAAATTAGTCTGACGTGAAGTGAAACTTCGTTCTTTTGATATTCATATAATAATTTTTTTTCTTCATGAAATTTCTGCTGTATTGCACATGAAACTTTCTGCAACGGCCATTTAAGTATCCCCTTGTCATAAACATTATGTAATTGCAATTACATAATGTTTATGAGCTTTTCCTGATGAAGTAGTTAGGATAGCCAGTGGCGCACCCACGAGGGAAGCTAAGGGGCAAAAGCCACTCCCAGAAGCATGAAGAAGAAACCCCTTGATAAAACCAAACTGCCTAAAATACGTTTCTTGAATTGGTTTTTTGGAAATTTCCGAGAGATAGCCCCCAACCATTTCTTAATTTCACCAAAAATGGCTGCAGTTTTTTTTAGGACTTCAAATTCGAAAACTTTCTGAAGGAGGGCCACTTAGCCCCTCATAGGAAGCAATCCTGGGTGCGCCACTGAGGAAAGCAGTGGGTATTTAGAAGTTATCAGCCAGTAAATCTTAGTAGTCGTGATTAAATGAACATCTTTTTCGTATAAATTATTTGTTTTTATAGAAATTACTGCTTTGAAACGGTGTATTAAGAACCGAAGTAAAACTAGCAGTTGATCTAGATGGGGAGGTCACGGGTTCTTATCCTGGCTCAGGCAGGGATGCACCTTCCTCTCCTGACCTTTTTTTCGTGTGAATAGTTGCCTACCCTATAAACGGGTCCTTATGGCATGCGTACACTGTGGAAGTCGGACTTCACACCAAATGAAGGTACACCGTTAAAACTAAAGGTTGCATGTAGCACTTTGAGGGTGAAAAATTGTAGCACCCGCGGCACACCTGAAGGGTGCCACCTGACTCCCTATGGCCAGGGACGTAACTAGAGGGGTGCAGACGGGACTCGTGCACCGGCGCCAGATTTTAGGGGCACTGAACTGGCTAAGTAACTGCATAATTTTCTTTTCATTATTTAAGAAAAAAAAGACAAATTCTTAAAAGACAGCTCCCCCTAAAAATAAATAAGCTCAATGCAGGCACATGCAGAAAGTTAAAGAAATGTCTTAATGTGGAAAACGTGTGGGAAAGTTCGAGGGAGAGAAAGTTAGGAGGGTGCAGTAAATGGCATGAATATATATATATATATATATATATATATATATATATATATATATATTTTAGAGAGTGACCAGTAAAAGTTTCACTTGTCCCTTTGGCTTTGAGAAAGCATTGTATGTATTTAGTTGTGCTTTTTATTCATTTTCTGTGCAATACACATTTATTATACCCGTGTATGACGGTCCAGACATTGGCGTTATCATTTTTTTTGACCAATATTTTATTTTATTTTAATAGGGGGGGGCGCTGAAGCGAAGTTTTGCCCCTGTTCGAAAATGACCTAGTTGTGTCCCTGCCTATGGCACCCTTGAAGGTGATATTAGGCTTCCTTTGGCACCTTTAAGGATGGCATAGGGAGCCACGTGACACCCTTCAGAGGGTGTCTCTGGTGCTACAATTTTTCACCCTTAAAAGTGCTACATGCAGTCTGTAGTTTTAACAGTGTATAGTTGGAAAAGGAAGCAGTGCACCCCAAATTTTCAGCCTAGCTGGTAGAAGACTACAATAACTATCTGAATAAAACTGCAAATTTATCCATTAAAATTCCCCAAACAAAATGCAGAAGAGTCATGTCGTCGTAGATTATCTTATAAAGCGACCACATACAGAACCGAATTGAAACAAACCGTCCCCCCCCCCCCAGCCGTCCAGACGTCGTGCGGCAAGAACGAGTTCTCGTGCGGGGGCGGCGAGTGCATCACCACGCTGTGGCGCTGCGACGGCGAGAAGGACTGCGGCGACAGCAGCGACGAGGCCGACTGCCACGCTACGTCCTGCGACTCCGAGACGCAGTTCCGCTGCGACCACGGCCAGTGCGTCCCCAGGTCCTGGGTCTGCGACGGCGCGCCCGACTGCTACGACGGCACCGACGAGAGGAACTGCAGTGAGTATTATACTGTAAAACTATAATTAGCAGTTTTGCAGTTTATTACTGTAAAATTAGCTGCAATATATTGTGAACACAACATTCATTTTTGCAGTATAATACAGCTAATTTTATAATAACAAACTAAAAACTGCTAATTTTACAGTAATAAATTGTAAAATTGTTAACTTTACAATACTAAGCTGTAAAATTGCTAATTTTAAAGTGATGAACTGTAAAACCGCTAATTTTACAGTTTGTTACCATGCATTTTACAGTTTAAAACTGGAGCATCTTCTGACAGTGTTATACTGCTGTTTTTACAGTACAATAAAGATAAATTTTACGGCATTAAACTGTAAAATTGCTAACTTTACAGTAAGAAAATGTAAAATTGCTAATTTTACAGATTATTACTGTGCACTTTACACTTTTGAATTGAAGCCTCGGCTGCCAGTATTATACTGTAAAAACAACAGTTCATTTTTTGCAGTGTAACTATGCAGCTTCAGAACACATATGCTCACTAGGGTGATTCAGAAATGTATGGAAAAAAATAAACTTTGTATTTTTGTGCGTCTTACCCTCTTATTTTGTGCCACTATATACACTGATTATTTGTGCAAAATTTTGACAACATATATTAATATTTAGAGGTTGCTCAAATGCCTTGAAATTTCGTAAGATTGACAAAAACGTGAACGTAAATGACATCTATGGAAAAAAGTAGCCTTTGTATTTTTGTTCGTCTCACCGTCTTATTTAGGCCTTTATATACACTGAATTATTTGCCCAAAATTTTAATTAAATATATTTACATTTAGAAGTACTTCAAATTTTGTGATAGTGGCACAAATGCGAATGTAAATAATAATAATAAAGTTACTTCATTGTTTTTTTATATCTCTGAAGAAAAAAAGCGTGCAAATCAGAAAATGAACTATATATCTGAAAAATCAATGAAATGCAGAAAAGTATGAAAACTAATCAAATACGGAAAAATATAAAAAACAATTTTAAATACATTGAATACATAGTAATTCGCTCATTAATTCTTGCAATACCTTTTAAGGTTACTTTTTCGCAACTTTGAAACCTTTTCTGTGTTCCTGTACCACTTGAAGCGTTAGTGATAGTCTTAACAAATGCTTCAATAAGGGCCATGCCACGCTCCGTATTGTCGTTTACAATCCTCAATTTCTTTGGTAGTACAAAGCCTTATTGGTAGCTATCTTGAAGATTCCTAAGCTCAGGATCAAACCAGCTGATATATTTTGAGTTTCTTCTTTACATGAATAAGGACGCTAAAAATGTTCCAAATCATTTCTCAGTGCTTGCACAAAAAGGGTTGCTGGGAACCCAGCTCTTAGATATTCTTTCCCATTAACGATAAGAACGTGAAAGAAATCACATTCATATGTTACGAATATCTTTTCTTTGTCCGGCTGCAAGTTTGAACTGGTTGTGAAATATTCATCACTTGAAGCCATAAAGAATCTTTGACACAGATATAACACGAGGAACCGCTCCTGGGACACGAAAACATACAACAAGAGAAGGTGCTCCGCACAAGAAAATCGCACTAAGCTCTGTTATCTTCCTTGGACACTTCTTTTGCATGGATCATCAGAAGTTGACTTTGCGCAACTTCCATTACTAGTTGTACATTGCTCTGAATTGGCTACCAACTCCTCAATATCATCGTTTCTCACTTCAGGTTTAAAATTAGAATGTTTTATCCTTGACTATGATTGCTTAAACCGCTTAAAAAGCAGTATTGTAGATAAAATGGCAGTGGATGGTTCCACGCAATTGCGCGAACACCGCATTTGACATTGCACGCAATCAAATACCCCAAGTCTGCCTATTTCTTGGTTTATCGGTTAAAATACCGAAAGACCAAGACTAGAATAGACTTCGGTTGTAATACCACAGAAAACACAATGTCTAAAATATAATGGCGGAAAGCACAATATAAAAGTTGCTTCCCGAGTTTTTTCCCCAAGTTCAAACATGCTCCAACTTTAGTACCGGCACTGCAGGTCGTATCGAAACACATACCACGTACGAGCTCAGTAAGTTCCCATTTATCTAACTGGTTATCGTACAGCAGCATTTGCCGTAGCAATTCCAGTGCCTGACTAACTTACTAGAACCAAGAAGTAAATCATCAATGCTTGTGGTCCTGATACTAATACTGGTATGAAACCCGCCGATCCTCCTTCATTTTCCCAATATATTTTGCATAAGTGTTTCGTTCCAGTGAAACATCAAAGGAAGTCGTAGATTTAAACGACTTTTGTAAGTTAACGCCGATTCAGAGCGAATAGTTTGCCTTTACCGTTTTATGGACATTGTCAAATCCTCCCCATTTTGACCCATACTTTGTACTGTAGCAGCTACTACCAAAGTGGCTTTCTGTCACTTATATTGGGCCCTGTCTAGAGTGGATGCTAGGTGTTTTAGCCGAATAAACTCATACACCTCAAACAACCGAAAAGAAAACAGAAACCACAGCCCGAGCTTGCAGCTGCATTTTCTACCCAAGCTCAGGTAAGAAATAATGCAGTTTGCAGCGAGGGGGGGGGGGGGTAAGTTACAACTCACTTTGAGCTATTATTTTATTGACTAATTACTTAGTAGAGTAAACTAACATTTTAAGTTATTCAATTTTATATGAAGAACAATATTATTTTGGGTAATGAAGCTATATACTCCAACTCTCGAAATTGCTAATTTTCAACAGAATTCGATCGCGTTGAGCGACCTCTAAATATTACTCAATTGAGCTAAAATTTTACATACATCACATTCATGAATAGTGTAAAAAAACTGCGGGGTAAGACCAGAGAAATTCAAAAAAAAATTTTTTTGAATCACCCTAATGCAACAATAATACAATAATAAAAGAGAGAAATGGAATGATATCTCCATTAGATAAACCAACAGAAAAATTATTTCTTAAGATTGTTGCTTTAAATTACACTGTAAAAAAATGAATGTTGTTTTTATTTTTGCATGTGTTTATGAATGCTGTATTTTACATTAATTACAAATTAATCAACGACACCCACTGAAGATGACCGCCGCAGTTGCGATCGAAACGTATGGATTAAAGCCATTTAGACCACGGCACAACAGCCCGGAATCCTTAACTAGTATTTACTCCGGCCGTGAAAGCCTTCATTCTTACAATGCTGTATTTTGTTATAATACAGCAAATTTTACGGTAATAAACTGT
>JAXGGA010014442.1:25000-32109 GCA_038373865.1 Uloborus plumipes
CCCCCCCCCCCCCCCCCCCCCCCCCCCCCCCCCACCCCCCCCCCCCCCCCCCCCCCCCCCCCCCCCACCCCCCCCCCCCCCCCCCCCCCCCCCCCCCCCCCCCCCCCCCCCCCCCCCCCCCCCCCCCCCCCCCCCCCCCCCCCCCCCCCCCCCCCCCCCCCCCCCCCCCCCCCCCCCCCCCCCCCCCACCCCCCCCCCCCCCCCCCCCCACCCCCCCCCCCCCCCCCCCCCCCCACCCCCCCCCCCCCCCCCCCCCCCCCCCCCACCCCCCCCCCCCCCCCCCCCCCCCCCCCCCCCCCCACCCCCCCCCCCCCCCCCCCCCCCCCCCCCCCCCACCCCCCCCCCCCCCCCCACCCCCCCCCCCCCCCCCCCCCCCCCCCACCCCCCCCCCCCCCCCCCCCCCCCCCCCCCCCCCCCCCCCCCCCCCCCCCCCCCCCCCCCCCCCCCCCCCCCCCCCCCCCCCCCCCCCCCCCCCCACCCCCCCCCCCCCCCCCCCCCCCCCCCCCCCCCCCCCCCCCCCCCCCCCCCCCCCCCCCCCCCCCCCCCCCCCCCCCCCCCCCCCCCCCCCCCCCCCCCCCCCCCCCCCCCCCCCCCCCCCCCCCCCCCCCCCCCACCCCCCCCCCCCCCCCCCCCCCCCCCCCCCCCCCCCCCCCCCCCCCCCCCCCCCCCCCCCCCCCCCCCCCCCCCCCCCCCCCCCCCCCCCCCCCCCCCCCCCCCCCCCCCCCCACCCCCCCCCCCCCCCCCCCCCCCCCCCCCCCCCCCCCACCCCCCCCCCCCCCCCCCCCCCCCCCCCCCCCCCCCCCCCCCCCCCCCCCCCCCCCCCCCCCCCCCCCCCCCCCCCCCCCCCCCCCCCCCCCCCACCCCCCCCCCCCCCCCCCCCCCCCCCCCCCCCCCCCCCCCCCCCCCCCCCCCCCCCCCCCCCCCCCCCCCCCCCCCCCCCCCCCCCCCCCCCCCCCCCCCCCCCCCCCCCCCCCCCCCCCCCCCCCCCCCCCCCCCCCCCCCCCCCCCCCCCCCCCCCCCCCCCCCCCCCCCCCCCCCCCCCCCCCCCCCCACCCCCCCCCCCCCCCCCCCCCCCCCCCCCCCCCCCCCCCCCCCCCCCCCCCCCCCCCCCCCCCCCCCCCCCCCCCCCCCCCCCCCCCCCCCCCCCCCCCCCCCCCCCCCCCCCCCCCCCCCCCCCCCCCCCCCCCCCCCCCCCCCCCCCCCCCCCCCCCCCCCCCCCCCCCCCCCCCCCCCCCCCCCCCCCCCCCCCCCCCCCCCCCCCCCCCCCCCCCCCCCCCCCCCCCCCCCCCCCCCCCCCCCCCCCCCCCCCCCCCCCCCCCCCCCCCCCCCCCCCCCCCCCCCCCCCCCCCCCCCCCCCCCCCCCCCCCCCCCCCCCCCCCCCCCCCCCCCCCCCCCCCCCCCCCCCCCCCCCCCCCCCCCCCCCCCCCCCCCCCCCCCCCCCCCCCCCCCCCCCCCCCCCCCACCCCCCCCCCCCCCCCCCCCCCCCCCCCCCCCCCCCCCCCCCCCCCCCCCCCCCCCCCCCCCCCCCCCCCCCCCCCCCCCCCCCCCCCCCCCCCCCCCCCCCCCCCCCCCCCCCCCCCCCCCCCCCCCCCCCCCCCCCCCCCCCCCCCCCCCCCCCCCCCCCCCCCCCCCCCCCCCCCCCCCCCCCCCCCCCCCCCCCCCCCCCCCCCCCCCCCCCCCCACCCCCCCCCCCCCCCCCCCCCCCCCCCCCCCCCCCCCCCCCCCCCCCCCCCCCCCCCCCCCCCCCCCCCCCCCCCCCCCCCCCCCCCCCCCCACCCCCCCCCCCCCCCCCCCCCCCCCCCCCCCCCCCCCCCCCCCCCCCCCCCCCCCCCCCCCCCCCCCCCCCCCCCCCCACCCCCCCCCCCCCCCCCCCCCCCCCCCCCCCCCCCCCCCCCCCCCCCCCCCCCCCCCCCCCCCCCCCCCCCCCCCCCCCCCCCCCCCCCCCCCCCCCCCCCCCCCCCCCCCCCCCCCCCCCCCCCCCCCCCCCCCCCCCCCCCCCCCACCCCCCCCCCCCCCCCCCCCCCCCCCCCCCCCCCCCCCCCCCCCCCCCCCCCCCCCCCCCCCCCCCCCCCCCCCCCCCCCCCCCCCCCCCCCCCCCCCCCCCCCCCCCCCCCCCCCCCCCCCCCCCCCCCCCCCCCCCCCACCCCCCCCCCCCCCCCCCCCCCCCCCCCCCCCCCCCCCCCCCCCCCCCCCCCCCCCCCCCCCCCCCCCCCCCCCCCCCCCCCCCCCCCACCCCCCCCCCCCCCCCCCCCCCCCCCCCCCCCCCCCCCCCCCCCCCCCCCCCCCCCCCCACCCCCCCCCCCCCCCCCCCCCCCCCCCCCCCCCCCCCCCCCCCCCCCCCCCCACCCCCCCCCCCCCCCCCCCCCCCCCCCCCCCACCCCCCCCCCCCCCCCCCCCCCCCCCCCCCCCCCCCCCCCCCCCCCCCCCCCCCCCCCCCCCCCCCCCCCCCCCCCCCCCCCCCCCCCCCCCCCCCCCCCCCCCCCCCCCCCCCCCCCCCCCCCCCCCCCCCCCCCCCCACCCCCCCCCCCCCCCCCCCCCCCCCCCCCCCCCCCCCCCCCCCCCCCCCCCCCCCCCCCCCCCCCCCCCCCCCCCCCCCCCCCCCCCACCCCCCCCCCCCCCCCCCCCCCCCCCCCCCCCCCCCCCCCCCCCCCCCCCCCCCCCCCCCCCCCCCCCCCCCCCCCCCCCCCCCCCCCCCCCCCCCCCCCCCCCCCCCACCCCCCCCCCCCCCCCCCCCCCCCCCCCCCCCCCCCCCCCCCCCCCCCCCCCCCCCCCCCCCCCCCCCCCCCCCCCCCCCCCCCCCCCCCCCCCCCCCCCCCCCCCCCCCCCCCCCCCCCCCCCCCCCCCCCCCCCCCACCCCCCCCCCCCCCCCCCCCCCCCCCCCCCCCCCCCCCCCCCCCCCCCCCCCCCCCCCCCCCCCCCCCCCCCCCCCCCCCCCCCCCCCCCCCCCCCCCCCCCCCCCCCCCCACCCCCCCCCCCCCCCCCCCCCCCCCCCCCCCCACCCCCCCCCCCCCCCCCCCCCCCCCCCCCCCCCCCCCCCCCCCCCCCCCCCCCCCCCCCCCCCCCCCCCCCCCCCCCCCCCCCCCCCCCCCCCCCCCCCCCCCCCCCCCCCCCCCCCCCCCCCCCCCCCCCCCCCCCCCCCCCCCCCCCCCCCCCCCCCCCCCCCCCCCCCCCCCCCCCCCCCCCCCCCCCCCCCCCCCCCCCCCCCCCCCCCCCCCCCCCCCCCCCCCCCCCCCCCCCCCCCCCCCCCCCCCCCCCCCCCCCCCCCCCCCCCCCCCCCCCCCCCCCCCCCCCCCCCCCCCCCCCCCCCCCCCCCCCCCCCCCACCCCCCCCCCCCCCCCCCCCCCCCCCCCCCCCCCCCCCCCCCCCCCCCCCCCCCCCCACCCCCCCCCCCCCCCCCCCCCCCCCCCCCCCCCCCCCCCCCCCCCCCCCCCCCCCCCCCCCCCCCCCCCCCCCCCCCCCCCCCCCCCCCCCCCCCCCCCCCCCCCCCCCCCCCCCCCCCCCCCCCCCCCCCCCCCCCCCCCCCCCCCCCCCCCCCCCCCCCCCCCCCCCCCCCCCCCCCCCCCCCCCCCCCCCCCCCCCCCCCCCCCCCCCCCCCCCCCCCCCCCCCCCCCCCCCCCCCCCCCCCCCCACCCCCCCCCCCCCCCCCCCCCCCCCCCCCCCCCCCCCCCCCCCCCCCCCCCCCCCCCCCCCCCCCCCCCCCCCCACCCCCCCCCCCCCCCCCCCCCCCCCCCCCCCCCCCCCCCCCCCCCCCCCCCCCCCCCCCCCCCCCCCCCCCCCCCCCCCCCCCCCCCCCCCCCCCCCCCCCCCCCCCCCCCCCCCCCCCCCCCCCCCCCCCCCCCCCCCCCCCCCCCCCCCCCCCCCACCCCCCCCCCCCCCCCCCCCCCCCCCCCCCCCCCCCCCCCCCCCCCCCCCCCCCCCCCCCCCCCCCCCCCCCCCCCCCCCCCCCCCCCCCCCCCCCCCCCCCCCCCCCCCCCACCCCCCCCCCCCCCCCCCCCCCCCCCCCCCCCCCCCCCCCCCCCCCCCCCCCCCCCCCCCCCCCCCCCCCCCCCCCCCCCCCCCCCCCCCCCCCCCCCCCCCCCCCCCCCCCCCCCCCCCCCCCCCCCCCCCCCCCCCCCCCCCCCCCCCCCCCCCCCCCCCCCCCCCCCCCCCCCCCCCCCCCCCCCCCCCCCCCCCCCCCCCCCCCCCCCCCCCCCCCCCCCCCCCCCCCCCCCACCCCCCCCCCCCCCCCCCCCCCCCCCCCCCCCCCCCCCCCCCCCCCCCCCCCCCCCCACCCCCCCCCCCCCCCCCCCCCCCCCCCCCCCCCCCCCCCCCCCCCCCCCCCCCCCCCCCCCCCCCCCCCCCCCCCCCCCCCCCCCCCCCCCCCCCCCCCCCCCCCCCCCCCCCCCCCCCCCCCCCCCCCCCCCCCCCCCCCCCCCCCCCCCCCCCCCCCCCCCCCCCCCCCCCCCCCCCCCCCCCCCCCCCCCCCCCCCCCCCCCCCCCCCCCCCCCCCCCCCCCCCCCCCCCCCCCCCCCCCCCCCCCCCCCCCCCCCCCCCCCCCCCCCCCCCCCCCCCCCCCCCCCCCCCCCCCCCCCCCCCCCCCCCCCCCACCCCCCCCCCCCCCCCCCCCCCCCCCCCCCCCCCCCCCCCCCCCCCCCCCCCCCCCCCCCCCCCCCCCCCCCCCCCCCCCCCCCCCCCCCCCCCCCCCCCCCCCCCCCCCCCCCCCCCCCCCCCCCCCCCCCCCCCCCCCCCCCCCCCCCCCCCCCCCCCCCCCCCCCCCCCCCCCCCCCCCCCCCCCCCCCCCCCCCCCCCCCCCCCCCCCCCCCCCCCCCCCCCCCCCCCCCCCCCCCCCCCCCCCCCCCCCCCCCCCCCCCCCCCCCCCCCCCCCCCCCCCCCCCCCCCCCCCCCCCCCCCCCCCCCCCCCCCCCCCCCCCCCCCCCCCCCCCCCCCCCCCCCCCCCCCCCCCCCCCCCCCCCCCCCCCCCCCCCCCCCCCCCCCCCCCCCCCCCCCCCCCCCCCCCCCCCCCCCCCCCCCCCCCCCCCCCCCCCCCCCCCCCCCCCCCCCCCCCCCCCCCCCCCCCCCCCCCCCCCCCCCCCCCCACCCCCCCCCCCCCCCCCCCCCCCCCCCCCCCCCCCCCCCCCCCCCCCCCCCCCCCCCCCCCCCCCCCCCCCCCCCCCCCCCCCCCCCCCCCCCCCCCCCCCCCCCCCCCCCCCCCCCCCCCCCCCCCCCCCCCCCCCCCCCCCCCCCCCCCCCCCCCCCCCCCCCCCCCCCCCCACCCCCCCCCCCCCCCCCCCCCCCCCCCCCCCCCCCCCCCCCCCCCCCCCCCCCACCCCCCCCCCCCCCCCCCCCCCCCCCCCCCCCCCCCCCCCCCCCCCCCCCCCCCCCCCCCCCCCCCCCCCCCCCCCCCCCCCCCCCCCCCCCCCCCCCCCCCCCCCCCCCCCCCCCCCCCCCCCCCCCCCCCCCCCCCCCCCCCCCCCCCCCCCCCCCCCCCCCCCCCCCCCCCCCCCCCCCCCCCCCCCCCCCCCCCCCCCCCCCCCCCCCCCCCCCCCCCCCCCCCCCCCCCCCCCCCCCCCCCCCCCCCCCCCCCCCCCCCCCCCCCCCCCCCCCCCCCCCCCCCCCCCCCCCCCCCCCCCCCCCCCCCCCCCCCCCCCCCCCCCCCCCCCCCCCCCCCCCCCCCCCCCCCCCCCCCCCCCCCCCCCCCACCCCCCCCCCCCCCCCCCCCCCCCCCCCCCCCCCCCCCCCCCCCCCCCCCCCCCCCCCCCCCCCCCCCCCCCCCCCCCCCCCCCCCCCCCCCCCCCCCCCACCCCCCCCCCCCCCCCCCCCCCCCCCCCCCCCCCCCCCCCCCCCCCCCCCCACCCCCCCCCCCCCCCCCCCCCCCCCCCCCCCCCCCCCCCCCCCCCCCCCCCCCCCCCCCCCCCCCCCCCCCCCCCCCCCCCCCCCCCCCCCCCCCCCCCCCACCCCCCCCCCCCCCCCCCCCCCCCCCCCCCCCCCCCCCCCCCCCCCCCCCCCCCCCCCCCCCCCCCCCCCCCCCCCCCCCCCCCCCCCCCCCCCCCCCCCCCCCCCCCCCCCCCCCCCCCCCCCCCCCCCCCCCCCCCCCCCCCCCCCCCCCCCCCCCCCCCCCCCCCCCCCCCCCCCCCCCCCCCCCCCCCCCCCCCCCCCCCCCCCCCCCCCCCCCCCCCCCCCCCCCCCCCCCCCCCCCCCCCCCCCCCCCCCCCCCCCCCCCCCCCCCCCCCCCCCCCCCCCCCCCCCCCCCCCCCACCCCCCCCCCCCCCCCCCCCCCCCCCCCCCCCCCCCCCCCCCCCCCCCCCCCCCCCCCCCCCCCCCCCCCCCCCCCCCCCCCCCCCCCCCCCCCCCCCCCCCCACCCCCCCCCCCCCCCCCCCCCCCCCCCCCCCCCCCCCCCCCCCCCCCCCCCCCCCCCCCCCCCCCCCCCCCCCCCCCCCCCCCACCCCCCCCCCCCCCCCCCCCCCCCCCCCCCCCCCCCCCCCCCCCCCCCCCCCCCCCCCCCCCCCCCCCCCCCCCCCCCCCCCCCCCCCCCCCCCCCCCCCCCCCCCCCCCCCCCCCCCCCCCCACCCCCCCCCCCCCCCCCCCCCCCCCCCCCCCCCCCCCCCCCACCCCCCCCCCCCCCCCCCCCCCCCCCCCCCCCCCCCCCCCCCCCCCCCCCCCCCCCCCCACCCCCCCCCCCCCCCCCCCCCCCCCCCCCCCCCCCCCCCCCCCCCCCCCCCCCCCCCCCCCCCCCCCCCCCCCCCCCCCCCCCCCCCCCCCCCCCCCCCCCCCCCCCCCCCCCCCCCCCCCCCCCCCCCCCCCCCCCCCCCCCCCCCCCCCCCCCCCCCCCCCCCCACCCCCCCCCCCCCCCCCCCCCCCCCCCCCCCCCCCCCCCCCCCCCCCCCCCCCCCCCCCCCCCCCCCCCCCCCCCCCCCCCCCCCCCCCCCCCCCCCCCCCCCCCCCCCCCCCCCCCCCCCCCCCCCCCCCCCCCCCCCCCCCCCCCCCCCCCCCCCCCCCCCCACCCCCCCCCCCCCCCCCCCCCCCCCCCCCCCCCCCCCCCCCCCCCCCCCCCCCCCCCCCCCCCCCCCCCCCCCCCCCCCCCCCCCCCCCCCCCCCCCCACCCCCCCCCCCCCCCCCCCCCCCCCCCCCC
>JAXGGA010014443.1:0-32109 GCA_038373865.1 Uloborus plumipes
GATCCTTGCGGGATGTTTGCTGTGCAGCCTCGAACTTCATTGCGTAGACCAGACCGGATTTAAGATCTTTAATGTCCGCCATCCGGAGAGCCGTCTGAACTTCTGGACTTCGCACTCCGTCTATGAAGTAGTTCAGGGCCAGGCTATCGCGAACATCCGAAGGACAGTTCGAGAAGGCGAGATGGGAAAGCCTCTCAATGTCTGCTGCAAAAACTTGCAAAGTCTCTCCAGCCCTCTGGAGTCGGGATTTGAGCTGAAGTTGGCTGAATTCTTTTTGGCATGCTTCGCCAAAGCGAAGCTCCAAGGCTGATGATAAAGCTTCGAAGTCACGGTGCTTGTCCTCTGGGAAGGTCTGTAGTATGTCAGCTGCATCCCCTCGTAGCGAGGCTGCAAGGTGACAGGCTTTCGTGGAAGAGTCCCAAGAGTTTGCTTCTGCAACGATGAGGAACTGCTTCTTGTAAATATTCCACGAGGTCTTCCCGTCAAACGTGGCCAGTTTGATGGATGGACGAGAAGTTCCAGCTGCAGCTACACAGTCACTTGAGGTGTTGGAGGATGCTGATAACTTCGATTCAAGTTCTTTAATTTTCTTTTCCACGTGATTTTCTACTGTGGTGATTCGATCTTCTAGAGCCTCCACTTTATTTTCCATGTTGATAAATTTAGTTTCCACCAAACTTTTCATTGACGTTAGATCACTCTTAATTTCTTCTTGGCTTGAAGTTATGCTCGATGTCAAATCACTCTTTAGTTGTTCTTGATTAGTAGCCAGAGTCGCCATATCATTCTTTATTTGCTCTTGATTAGTAGCCAGATCATTTTTTAATTGTTCTTGATTAATAGCCAGATCATTTTTTAATTGTTCTTGATTAGCGGCCAT
This sequence comes from Uloborus plumipes, assembly GCA_038373865.1. Taxonomy (NCBI): domain Eukaryota; kingdom Metazoa; phylum Arthropoda; class Arachnida; order Araneae; family Uloboridae; genus Uloborus; species Uloborus plumipes. The sequence continues at coordinate 881 of JAXGGA010014443.1, forward strand.
GTCATTTTTAACAGCGTTGATCGCATCCAGGAGTTGTTTCAGTTGTTCATCCATTGCTCGAGTAATTACCATAAAATTCCGAAGTCAAAAAGTCCTTAGGAAGAAAAGTCCAAGTTCACAGGTAATTCCAAGAAAGTCCTTGAAGATGCCCCACGTTGGGCGCCAAAATTGTAACGAGTCCGTAGCACCTTCAACTTTCTTCAAATGAGCATTCCAATCTTGAGGAAGTAACTATAAATTTATTTACAAGTATTTACACTATTTACAATAAGAGCAGAAAACAATTGCTAAACATCAGCAATTAGGCAGCAAACAGTACACTGTACTCTCAACAGTAACTCAGCACCACGTATCTAACGTGAACAGTAATTAAGCAATTACAAAAGCAAAACAAACATTCGCCCAAGCGAATAGCGAATAAAACGAGTCACCAGAATCAAATCTGAAAACAACTGACTGACTTGTGTTCAAGGCCAGCTATTTATACACGGAAAGAATTCCCGACAACTTTCTAGTAATATCTGGAATATTCCAAATCATTCATAACTTTAAACAATTCATTCAAGAAAACGCTAGAAATAAAAAGAAAAACACCACTCCGAGCGAAAATGTCTTCACGCTTATTAAATGCAGGGCAAGTGTAAAAACTACAAAGTGTTACAGGGCCGGTATACAAGTGATAAAAGTGATATCTTCAGATACTTTTGCAACATGACGTCAGATAAAACCAAAACTAATGAAAATGATGCAAGGCAGGAAAAACAACAACTATTTACAAGATTTGTAACAATAAGTTGAAGTCACTCATGTCGTCCACAAATATGTACCTGTCCTTAAAACTAGCATTTGTGGCTTAGCTTAAGTTTTTTCATTACATCTTCTAGGATAAACGCTGCCGTTTCTTTAGCTTCTTAAAACCTCTGGGTTTCGGGGATTGTCCTGCAAGATTTTCCCACTTATTCATCACTGTCTGTGTGCTGGACTTTTGCTACATAAAGTCTGTATGACTTTCCCCCATGTATTTTAAGTAAAAAGAAGTCTCCTGGAGCAAAAATCTTTTAAATCTGCAACTTTCTGTCATTCTAAGATCTAGTTGCTCACGAGAAGGGGTAAACAATAATAAATCCTTGTCCTTGTCTTGACTAGAAGAATTGGGGTTAGAATCATGATTTTTCAAACAGTTTCCTTTAAATAAGTTTGAATTGGAACAACAGAACAAAGTGTTTCGATTCACCCCGCAAATCCTTATCCTATGACATTATCCAGAAATTTTCATTTTATGACACAATTTGTCTATTTTGTCTATTCTAATGCGGTACTCTGTTGCTCAAATATATGCACAATTAAAAAGTACTATTCTTAGGTTTGAGATATAAAGGGGTCTGTATTTACATGCAAAGTTTTGCAGACGATGAAAATTTGATGTTTTTTAGCGTTCCGCTTGCAGCCATACTCATAAGCCAATAGTGCGGCCAGAATGACAAAAATATTTTCCCTACTTCTTGTGATATTATCTTTCCAAAAAAAATTTAACTACCAAAAATGCTCGACGGTAGATTTATGAAAATTTATTTGAATGATCAAAAAGTTTTGTTCCGAATCTCTCCGCTGTTCCTATACACCCCGTTTTACGGTACGGCATATATTTGTTTTACCTTTGTCAACCGCCATTAGATAGGGCTCAATGTCCCTAATAGTTTATTAGAGTTGCGAATTACTTTGAAGGATTTTGAAAACGTTTTAAACTGAAGGCTTGACTTGAGCGAAGAATCTTCGAAATCCTGCATTATTGGCAAAGTTTAGAAGACCCTAAATCCCCAAATATGTATGCTTGTTTTAGTTCAATCTTGAAATTAATTTGTCCAATTGATTAACAAAAGTAAATATATGTTTATTCTTATTGTTGAATTTTTTCGTAACAATTAAAAAGCGGAAGTATTTTAACAGATAATAATCTTTAAATTAGTTTTAAAAAACTAAAAAATGCGCTTTTAGATGCACTTATAATGCAGCAACATTTAATATAAATAATATATTTTACATAATATAGTTTAGCGTTTACTATTAATAATAATATTAAGTATATTACTTTTATATTTGCAAAGAACGTGAATTTTATCTTTTATTCAGAGTTACATACACACAACTAAAACACTTGTAATACTCGAACATCAACATGTAATATAATTTAGCCTTTAGTATTGGGTAATTCCATGTAAATGTCAACCTAGACATGGTTTTTTCATCTTTCAATATATATATCTTGCTATACATCATTTTAAAGATAATTTTTCCAATTTTTAGAATTTATCATACGTTTTCACAAAATATTACTCCCAACCCCTGAAAAATGGCTGTAAAGATAATATATGCAGTTACCCAAAACATCGCATATTTTTCTAACTTTTCACATTCATATATAGTTGAAAAAAACTGCAAATAATAATGAATTTTTTTTTAATTATTGAAGAATGGTTCTTTTGCTTTACAGAAATATATATATTTTTTTGTGTTATCATAAAATTAATATTTCAAAGTTAATGGATATTCAGTGGGATTTACTTGTTATGTTAGTCACAAAAACATGAACTAATTCAGTTATTCCCTTCTGGAAATAATATTTTTTATATTTTCCCCCCTGATCTCTTCTATGGGATGGGTACAGTTAGATTGATAAGATTGTTCTTAAAGAATTTCCTTTTTTCTGGCCGTAGGACTTGTGACTAACATAACATCACTGTGTGTGACTAACATAACACGACTCTTTAAGAAATACTTAAATCTTAAGTAAACAATTTATTTTAGAAACAAATTAATTTATTGAACATCTTATTTTAAAGAAATTAATGTGACCATATGTACTGCAGTAATTTACTTTCAAAACAGTTCTTTTAATAGTAAACTTGGAGTTGAAATTTTAGGCTATAATTTGCGACGCAAGTAAGCACTCGGCACATGAATTTAGCATCTTCAGTGAAAGAATTTTAAATTACTTCATAGCTATATGCGGGATCGCTGTGAAATTAGTTTTTCTATGAACATATGGAGCTGCTGCTCACTTTAAAAACATATATGACCCTAACTGCCTCCAGCATCTACAGGTCATTGAGGTTTATAAAATTAGATTATGGAAAGTGCCCACATGTGATAGCACAACGTCTGAAGCAGCGTTTTACATGGGTAAACTTTGGAAATTATACAAAGGAATTACTTCAGTAATAAAAAAAAAAAACAAAACAAGAATTGAAGATAAACTGCTTATTTTTGAGTGAAAGTGACAAGGCTGAAAAGAAAGAGTTAGACTTGTAGTTTGAAAATGGGAATCCCCATATAGGTTTTTCGGTGATAATGATATGTTGTAAATATGGAGAAATTTAAAATTTGTTTATTAAAAAACACAGGGGATGATATCCCAAGAAAAGAAGCTTTTTTTTAAAGAAATTGTGTAGAAGACGAAGCTGCTGATGATTTTGAAGTAGATTCTCCTGGACTGTTCGAGATACAAAAACTAAGATTGTGGTGGTATTTACCTCTTGTAAGTCTAAAAAGAAATATGGTACGCAGGTTTTAAACATGAATAAAAATGATTATGAAGTACTCTTAGCGAGAAAAAGCTCTGAGGCAACTTTTGTGTTTCCCACAAATGAGAACAAATTTTGGATTTAAGGAATTCAAATTTCGAAAGTCTTGTCGCAAATATCTATAAATTCCCGCAGACATTATTACTTTAAATACAAAACTGTACTGGAAATTTTGTTTATAGGTAAACATGTGTGTTAATCTTCAATAAAATCTTGTTTGCATTCTAATAGTTGTATTAATATTACCTGTAATACACTTAAAGTTAAATATATAATCGCGTGTTATGTTAGTCACGTTATGTTAGTCACAGGCAAGTTTTATTAAAATACTACTTTTTGCAATATTATTTAAAATATATGTCAAATTTACAATTATTAATGTGAAAATAACATTTCACATAGATACTATCCGGGGAAAAATAATAATTTTATGGTTTAGTTTTAGAGAATTGTGATGATGAATTGAATACAAAATTTTGAGGGTTGCAAATCTGTTATGTTAGTCACGTTGATCAAAATGTCCCCTAACTGCCAAAAATAAAAATAATATTATTTTTTTTTGTATATTAACTTAAACAACTCATCTATGCGGAGAAGAATTACACCTTGTTTTTGGTATTGTGACAAAAATAAGGCTCACACACAGAAAATAGGATTGAAAATTTACTCTAAATGTTATGTTAGTCACAATGGAATTACCCTATTTATAATAGTACTAAATATACTACTTTTATATTTGTAAAGAAACGTGAAATTTTATCTTTTGTTCAGAGTTAAATACAAACCCACAAGTGAAACTAATAAAAGAGTATTAAATAGGATGAGGATCAGAATTTCAAAGACCCCGTACAAGGTGTTTTTCTTCAAAAAAAAAGTCAATTTTAGCTATTTCAAACCTGTACCTATAATACCGCAGTGTTGTTTCCCTGGTCGGTACACCCTTTGATGACTACCTTCGCGTAGAGAGGGGTGAGGACACGCCTTCTGCGAGTCCTGCAGAAAGCCAAATAAGAGGTTCCTGTTTCTCTTGCCGCTCTCTCTTTATCTTTTTCTTTCTTCTTCTTTTTTTGTTTAATCGCAAATTAAGGAAAGAGGTCACCTGAAAGGAGTCTAATTCGTGACGGATGTGTCGTCTCAGTTTCCAGAAGAAGTGTTCTGCCATGCGTGATGTCCCGTATTTTCGGGGTAACACCAATGATTACTGAAGAAGGGGTAGAGACTCATCAGTGCTCATAGTCAGTTCATGGGGGAAGGGGAACTGCTGAGGGCCAAGAAAAGATCACCTCATTAGCAGGGCCCGACTAAATAAGCGTGAGGCCCAAAGCCAACAATACTTTGGAGCCCCCCCCCCCTCCTCCCCTGCGTTCAACCTTTTTGAGTCAACGAAAAATAATCTTTTTAACTTTTTCTTTTTCGAAGTGTCGGTGCCTCTGGGTTTGGCCTGCAGGGCAATATTCAGTCGTACTGAATGCATTACGTCTAGCACCGATTCTGCTTTTTTTTAATATTCATTTGAAGGGCCAGGGAGGGGGAAAAAAGATGAAAGTGACCAAAAAGCGATTTCGAGAAAAACGAAGAACAAATTTTGTTTCTCGTAGCTCCTTATGTAGTTTTTCGAGTTTTCATGCACATTTCGGTCGATTCTCATCTTTCCCCCCCTTGTTGTTCTACCAGATGATACTAGTCCTTCATAGCCTCTAGATAGCGCCAACATCTCAAAATTAACAAAAAAGTGACGTTCATCTTTTTTACCCCTGGCCCTTCATTTTAGATTAAGAGTTTTATAGCTAATTCTCAAGAAAGAAATCGTTTACTTGCATAAAATGAATAAGAGAAATATTAATTTTCAGAATAGTTTTTTTTTCAATTTATTTATTATTATTTTCTCTTAAAAATACGTAATTCTTTGATGCTGTGCAGCAGTTTTTAGAAAACTAGAGGCCCCTTAGAAGATGGGGTCCCAGTCCCAGGCAGTGGCGTACGCAGACAAATCATTTCAGAAGGGGGGGGGGGCTGAGTCAAGACTCTTTGATTGTTGGGGGGAGGGGGAGCATCTCATGAAATGTAGCTAAGAAAAGTAAATGTCTCGAATTTCTGCTTTAACTCCAATTTAAGTCGACATAAATACATCATTAAAAAAACTTTATCATTAAACTTATAGTGAAAAAAGCGTTTTGGTGGACATAGAAAATGATAAATTTAAATTAAAAAAAAAAATTCTTCATTGAAAGAGGTGTTGCTGAAACACTTGTTTGCAATATTTTGGCAAATTAACGCTTTAATAATGTTAATTTTGCTTTTTATTTTACTATTGTTCCCAATAAGGGGTTGCAATTCAATTTACTGAAATTTATTTAACAGAAATAGGTGACTGAAAAACATTAATCGGCATCTCTAAAACATAGATTTACAATAAAAATGAACGAAATGGAATAATAGGATAGTCAATTTAAATTCGTTTTATTATTATTTTTATTATCTACTTATATTAAAAACTGAGTATCTTTCTAACTATCTTTCTTTCTAACTATCTTTCTTTCTATGTCACGCTTCTTTCTTCTGAACGCCAATGAACTGAAAGTCGAACCAGGTACCGATAGATAGGTAATTTTTCAGGCTTCATTAGTTTGAATTTATATAATTATACGATTTTAATTAGCGAAGATATCAATTAATAAGTAGTCAAGTTTAAAGCGACTAAGCCTAATGAATGATTAAACTTCCAAGACATTTATTTCTTACTGTTGCCATTTTAAATAAAAACGTTAATTAAATTATTGAACTGTTTAAAATTCCAAGATATTTATTTCCTACCGTTGCCATTTTGAATTAAAACGTTAATTAAATTATTGAACTATTTAAAATTCCAAGATATTTATTTCTTTCCGTTGCGATTTTAAATTAAAACGTTAATTAAATTGAACTTTTTAAAATGAAAGAGTGTTATTTTTTTCCATTGTCATTTTGAATACGTGTTATAACAACGTTCTAACAATTGTTTTTATTCTAATTATTAATGACATATTTTTTCTCTGGTACCATTTTGAAAATGTGTTTCTAAATAAAATTGCAATTGCTGTTTTTAGAAGGGACTTTTTTTGGCTGCGATCCAAATATTAAAACAACTTTTTCGTTTAGAATTTTGCAATTAATTTTACAGGAAGAAAGCGGTTTGGAAAGAATTGTTTTTGGAAAGGAATTTCATTTGTTATTTAGGGAGAGTGCTAAGTATGCGCTACTTGACATCGTCTTTATTTTTGAGGAAGCATGTGCAAATAATTCGATTGATTCTTTGATGCAGGAAAGCGTTTTAGCGAGCCGTTTTATCGGGGAGTAGTTTATTAAACTTTTCCTTGGTACTTTAAAGGCGAGCCGCCTTGGCGGCGAGTAGTTTATTGGAACTTTCCTCGCTACTGTAAAGGCGAGCCGCCTTGACGGCGAGTAAACTGTTTAAACTTTCCTCATTACTTTAAAGTCGAGCCGCCTTGGTGGCGAGTAGTTTTCTCAAACTGCCTTCACTACATTACAGCCCGTGCAACGCCGGACCACGCAGCTAGTTATCGTATTAAAATTCGTTTTGAAGATTTCGGAGGCGGCTACAGCCCTATCAGCCCACCTCCTGAGTATGCCACTGGTCCCAGACCTAGTTGGCCTGAGTCATAATCAGGCCCTACTCATTAGTCGTTCTGTTAAGAAACCACCTCCTATCGCAGCGCGAAAGAAGCCTGGTGATTACGAATCCAGAGATTCACATTCTCCACCGGTAGAACACAGTGAAACAATTATTAGCGGCACGTGGATTTGGCAAAGCTTAGCAATGTGCCAAAACTTTTTTCTGGTAACCCTACTCCGCAACAATGAAAAATTGATAGTAAAAGTTAAGGAATTGGATCCAAAGTGGTGAAACTTAATCTTGATGCGTCGGCCTGTCTATATAGCGGCTCTAGTCCTGACCACATTTGATTGCATAAAGCGGCTGATTTTATAAACCGGCATACCTACACTTAAAGAAAAAGTTTTTAAAGATCACTTATCTGAAAAATTAGTAAATTACTGTATTTCTATGTAGTTTCAAAACTAAATAAGATTTACATTTTTATTTGCAGACGTGTCTTGAAATCAGGCCCGTTATTTCGGGATTCAAGGGGGAGGGTCAATTGCCCCCCCCCCCTGATTTTGGAAAATCAATGTATTTGCATATAAGTAGGCGTGGTTTTTTGCCATTTTTTGGCAAATTTGCATTGTGTATACATCCTTTGCCCCCCCCCCCCGCCCCCTGGAAAAATTCGAAATGACGGTCCTGCTTAAAATACTGGCGTATAGATATTCGAATAATGGAAATCGTATATACATTGAAGAGTACAAATGTAGTATGCATTTCTTCATCTTCCGAGTCTCTTTCACTTCTTGATGCTTCATAACCTTGGAATTTATTAAGTCTGTTGCAATTTTTAACATAACTATAACTGTCGTTTTCAAATTTTAGCATAAGCTTTCCAAAAAAAAAAAAAATGAGTTTATAAAACGGCGATGATGATTTTATTAAAGGATGGTTTTAACATGTTTTGATCTTTTAAGGGTTCGGTTTCTGCAGATTTAATTTTAAAAAGAGGCTGATTTTATAATCCAAGTGATTTTATTAGTGGCAGTTACTGTAGCTAAAGAAACGCCCCAACGCCTTAGGGCCCTCAAAAAAACTGTTTCCGGTTGCAGGTACCAGTGGCGTACTCAAGGGGTGGGCTGATAGGGTTGCAGCCCCCTCCGAAATTTTCAAAACAAATTTTTTAAGTCTAAGCTGAGTTTTTTTTATTTTTTTTTGAAATCCCAAAATGAGAAAAACTTTCAGAACAGATAATTAAGTATAGGAATATGTTAAAAGAAAGATTTTTTTGTTTCGACCTATCTATTTTACTATACGTCATGTTTACACCTATCCTAATATTCCATTTTGTTCATTTTTATTGCAAACTAGCTGTACCCGCCCGGCGTTGCCCGTGCATTTAGAAAATGCAGATAAGTGAATAGCGCAGGAATAGTAGTGTGTATAGCAACAAATCACAATAGTAGCAATTTCTAGTGTAAACAAAAAATAGCTTACTTATTGTAGGTATGTATGTATGGTAGAATGTGTATATTGTATGTATGTAAGAATGTTGTATATGCGTGAAATAAGCATGGAGCGCTGTGAACGATGAAGGAATATAAAAATAACAAAAGGCAAACATTATTTTAGGGTTATTATAATTTATTCCTTAAAATTATATATCATTAAACAATTACGACAGCAACACTATTAAACAATATCAATCTCTTAATGCTATAGCGTGAACAATATTTTTTGTTAGTCCATCTTTAGCTAACAAAAACAAACTGGATGGTTTACCCACTCGAGAGCATGCCACGTATAATTGTCCGTGTGAAAAACATGGTGTTCTCAAATCTAAGCCACAAACAGACATCGTTTGACCTTGGGATTTGTTGATAGTCATTGCAAATGCCAATCTAATCAGAAACTGAATACGTTTGAATTGAATTGGCACATCTGTAGGTATAATAGGAATCCGTGGTATGGGTATATTTTCACCTCTGAACTTGCCATTTAAAATCCTGGCTTCGATCACGTTTTTCATTAAATTTTTGAATGACTAATCGCGTACCGTTGCACAGCCTGGGCGGGTTCAAATTACGAAGCAAGATAATTGGAGATCCAACCTTTATTTTTAAAAATTTGTGTCACTTTAATGGTCGTTCATACCCCCCCCCCTCTCACAGTGAAAAAAAACATTACACAGCAGATTTTGCCTAATAACTCAACACTCATGGTGTTTGATACGTTTTATTTGTTTGTAATGATGTTTTTTGGTCACAAACAATATGAAAATCACAAAAAATAGTTAATTTAATTTTTAACATATATTTATCTTCTTCAGAATTTTTGACTTTTAATTTTACCTTGAATTTGACGTAAATGCAAGGTATAAAATACAGAATTTTATAAAGGTACAAAAATTAACATAATATAATTGATAGTGTATATAATTTTTGAAAAAATAATATAAGTGCCGCAAATCAAAAACCATTTATTGCCACAATCGATTCAAAGCCCCCAAAAATGGCGCAAACGTCCATAAGAAAATTCTACAGCATCGAAGGACCCCATTGCCAATTTTAACAAAGATCCGACCAAAACTGTCATTTTGTACTAAAAAAAATATTGGGTAGATCCCCATGAGGGGATGTACCTGCATAAAGACATTACAATCATTAAAATCATTCAAAAAAAAAAAAAAAAAACCATGCAGCTGTTCGAAAAAATCCTTGCGGGTCTGGATTCGATCTCATTCCATCAGGAACTTCAACCTGACGCGCAGAACCACTTGACCATCGGGTCGCTCGTTGAAGTAAGGATTTACGATAACACATATTGTATTGGCGAGCAGCGATCTCGAGAAGAAGTTTCATAAATATTTTTTAAAAATTTTTCTAATTCAAAAATCGAAAATCGGGCTTCGAGGTCTGGTGGCCAGCCCCTTTGTGCTTCCGTGTAAAAAATTCCAGGTCCCTGCGTGCGATAGATTTGGCTGGAGAGCTCGGTCAAATGGACAGACAGGCAGACAGACAGACAGACAGACAGACAGACACATTACACTTGCTTTTATTATTATAGATCTATGTTTTAGAAATAACGATTAATGTTTTTCAGTCATATAGTTCTGTTAAATAAATGTCAGCAAATTGAATTGAAACCCAGTATTGGGAACAATAGTAAAGTAAACTGCGAAATTAACATTATTAGAGCTTAAATTTGCCAAAATATTACAAACAAATGTTTCAGCAACACCTCTTTCAATGAAGAAATTTGAAGAAATTTTTTTTCAACTTAAATTTACCATTCTCTGTGTCCATCAAAAAACGCTTTCTTACCAATAGTTTTTATAATAACTTTTTTAATGATTTATTTTTGTCGACTTCAATAGGCATTGAAGCAAAAATTCGAGACATTTGCTTTTTTAGCTACATGTCATGGGGTGCCCCCCCCCCACTCTCAAAGAATCTTGACTCGGCCCCCCCCCCTGAAATGTTTTGTCTGCGTACGCCACTGGCAGGTACCATCGGTTGGCTTCTCAGCGAAGTACAAAGAATGGTACTCAAAAGCTTCAGCATGATTCCGGAATATAGGATTCATAATACTAAATTAACCCATTAATGCCTGACATTTTTTTTCCAAAGATATTTTGTATACTGGTTACAAACAGTGTTTAATGGACAGGAAAAATAATAAGAAAATATTATGTAAAAAATATTTTTTTTATTAAGGAAAGAAAAATCGTCCTTTAAAAGTTACGATAGGCCCCAAAGGGTTGGTGTTTGAAATGGGGTAATGAGGGTGCCCCCAAGGGTTGGGGTAATGAATGTGCCACTTTTTGGTTTTGAATGTTTGTTATTTTTCTAACACTTTGTTTTAACTCTAAATTGGTGTTTTAGTTACTTTACTTATCTGGCTATCTAAAAAAGTCATAAAAATTGGATTAGCACTTGTCTATAATGAATTATAATAGAAAATAAAAATTTTGAAATTTGGCCCATTCAACCCCACCTATGGGGTTGAATGGGCCATCGAAGGTAATGAATGGGCCACTAAATGAATTCAATGAAAACATGTGGATTTAATATTTTATTTGCTGAATATGACAAAATAAATGTGGCCCTTGACATGATGATACAAAATCATACTGAAATTAAAATTATATAAACATCAAAACTGATGCAATTAAAATAAAACTGATGCTTACCAATTGTAGCAGAAAAATGACTAAATAATGAGATTGTAAGAAATAAATAACATCAAATGTATATAAAAAAATAACAGATAATACACACTATGATTCAACAAAATTTATATATTTCAAATATAATATTAAAAATCATTTTCAAAAACTTCATCTTCATTTTCAAACTTGTTACGATACGAAGATTCAGCAGCTACTGCAGCATAAACAATATTTTTTCTTTCAGTTACGAGTTTGTTTTACTGAAAGAGATGGCTTTTGGTTTATCTTTGTCAAACCCGCAGTTCAAGCCACGCACTGCGACCAGAGGCCTATTGTACTATAGGAATATAATATAGATCTGAAAATTATATTTAGAAGTTACTACAAACCTATTTTGACGATAGTAATCTTAATCTATCTATGACAGTCAGTTGTGTTTCATATTAATGCGAAAATCCAAAGAAAAGGAAGAAAAACAATATTTAGGTGGCCCACTCATTACCATGACATAGTGGCCCATTCAGCCCTACCTATACTTTTGGAATACATTTAGGGTTTTTGAGTACATTGAATTTAAATAACATCAAAATACATCTTAAAATTAGTTTATAGATATGGAAAGACTAGCTTATACACTGAAGTGACAAAAGTCATGGGATAGCAATATGCAAATTTTCAGATGGCAGTAGCATCGCATAGAACAGGTATAAATGCGCAGTGCTTTTACAGAGCTTTCATTTCTGTTCAAGTTATTCATGTGAAGAGGTTTTAACGTGATGATGACCGCACGACGTGAATTAACAGACTTTGAACGTGGAATGTTAGTTGGAGCTAGACGCATGGGTCATGCCATTTCGGAAATCGTTAGAGAATTCAACATTCCCAGATCCACTGTGTCAAGAGTGTGCCGAGAGTATGAAATTTCAGGCATAACATCCCACCATGGACAGCGCAGTGGTCGACCGCCTGCACTTAAAGATCGAGACCGGCGACGTCTGCAAAGAGTCGTAAATTCTAACAGACAAGCAACACTGCGTCAAATCACCGTAGAAATCAATGTGGGACGTACAATGGACGTGTCTGCTAGAACTGTGCGGAGAAATTTGGATTTCTTGGGCTATTCCAGCAGAAGACCGACTCGAGTGCCCTTACTGACAGAACGACATCGCTTGCAGCGACTCTCGTGGGCACGTGAGCATATCGGTTGGTCCCTAGATGAATGGAAAACCGTGGCCTGGTCCGATGAGTCACGATTTCAGCTGGTAAGAGCCGATGGTAGGGTTCGAGTGTGGCGCAGACCCCACGAAGCCATGGACCCAAACTGTCAGCAAGGCACTGTTCAAGCTGGTGGTGGCTCCGTAATGGTGTGGGCTGTTTTTTCATGGCATGGACTTGGTCCTCTAGTGCGACTGGACCGAACATTGACTGGAAATGCTTATGTGCAGCTACTTGGAGATCACTTGCAGCCATTCATGGACTTCATGTACCCAAACAACGATGGGATTTTTATGGATGACAATGCGCCATGTCACCGGGCCACAACTGTTCGCAATTGGTTTGAAGAAAATTCTGGACAATTCCAACGAATGATTTGGCCACCTAGATCGCCCGACATGAATCCCATTGAGCATTTATGGGACACCATCGAGAGGTCTGTTCGTGCCCAAAATCCTGCCCCATCAACGCTTTCACAATTATGGACGTCTATCGAGACAGCATGGCTCAAATATTCCTGCAGAAGACTTCCAACGACTTGTTGAGTACATGCCACGTCGAGTTGTTGCACTTCGCCGGGCAAAACGAGGGCCGACACGATATTAAGAGGTATCCCATGACTTTTGTCACTTCAGTGTACATATGTATGCAGTGAAATACTTGGTACATTTTAGCTAGGAAATGTTTTACTAAAAAGGGAAAAACTTACTTTTCAGTCAGATTCTTGACCATGCCACTCTAGTTCGACAATGGCTCAGCGCAAACAAATGAAAATTGGATGAGTTTAGTAGAACAAAGAGCTCCATCTATTGGTGGCATAAAAAAATTCATGCAAATACTTTTTCATATTTTGTTAGTGGCCCGTTCATCACCATGGCCCGTTCATCACCATGGCCCATTCATTACCACTCTCCCCTACATACTTTTTTTACTGAAATTTTTTTCTGCCTACGATATAATATTTAAAAAGACGTTTCATAAGATAATAACAAGTTTAAAAAACTATAACCCGACTACAAAAAAAAAAAAGCACTGAAAGGTAAGAAACAAGGTAGATGCTATTTAATATCATCGTCTTATTAAATAAAACAAGACGTTTGATATCTTAGCTATACTTGTTTATTTAGTTCTACGACTTGAACCCTCTGCAAGTTCCACATTAACAACATAATTCAATTCAAATGCTGTAGTCGTGCGTTATCAACTACAGAAAAGCAATTTGATAGAATAACATTATAACCTAATTTACCATTCTTGTATATATATAGATCAATTTAATATGTTTGCTTGTGTATCAAGTTTAAATGCTTGCTTTCTGTAGTTGACAACGCACGACTACAGCATTTGAATTGAATTATGTTGTTAATGTGGAACTTGCAGAGGGTTTAAGTCGTAGAACTAAATAAACAGGTATAGCTAAGATATCAAACGTCTTGTTTTATTTAATAAGACGATTATTTCTGACTTTTTAGAGTTTTTTTTGTAGTCGAGTTACAGGTTTTTAAAACTTTTTTATTTTACTTATTCATCAAAATCGAATGAATAGTTTAGGAGTTACTGTGGAACATCCTTAACCACAGACATAGCCAGACTGCTAAAAACATAACCCTTCCTTTAGACTTTGCCGTAGTCGGGCATGAGTTATAATTACTTTTAACTAATTTCATTCCAAAATCTAGGTCAGCCTTAAACTGGAAATTCATTGTTGATTACGACTTTTGTTTGAACTAAAACACTTAGCTACGAAAATATAGGTTAAAATCAGTGCTTGTCAAGAAATAATCGATCTTTCCTCTTGTTAAATTTTAGTAAAAAGTAACCTATGACACTTGAGACTCGAAAACGAATCGATTGGCACCTCATTCAACAAAATCGAATGAATAGTTTAGGAGCTACGGTGGAACATCCTTAACCACAAACATAGCCAGACTGCTAAAAACATAACCCTTCCTTTAGGCTTTGCCGTAGTCGGGTAATGAAACTTTTGCCTATTTAAATACAAGTTTTCACGTCACGAGAATCAAGTGTTGTCAAAACAAAAACCTTGAAATTCAAGTTTAACTGGAAAAATGCATGTGCAAATCAAGGAATTGAAACAAATATTTAATAACTACAGGTAGTTATCAAAATAATGGAAACACTTGAGATTCATAAGAAAATCTACCGTTCATCGCAAAATAAGCGATCAATTGTTCTTTAACTTTAGTCATACAAAATATAGACTTCACCGGACATTTCCACATTGAAATTAAATCACCCATGCATTTGGGGGACGACAAGAAGGGGGGTCAAAAGAAAAACCGCTTTTTGACCATAACTCTTCGAAAACAGCTTCGAATAAGCTATAAATTTCAGTAATTAATTAGCATACTATGTATAATTACTGTACAAATTTTTAGGAACGTACCATTCTTACTTCCGAAGATATGAAACATTTTTTAAAATACGGCAATTTTATTTGAAGGGTTTTTGCTCATAACACGCAGAGTTTTTGATCAAATCTTATCAAAACTTCAGGAAAGATGACAAAATACAAGAGAAAGAACATACTAAAACGGTAAATTAAAATATTGAAAATCCGATGAGATATGAACGTTAAAAGGAAATAATTTTTTACGGCGCATGCGCGAACGACAGAAATTTATAACAACAAAAATATTGTAGCCCGGTTTATACTGCATCTTATAAAAAAAGTTCCAGTTGAATATCGCAAAAATTGAAAAAGATATCAGCGATCTAGTGAGCTGTAATTCATTCATTCGCAGACAATACATAAATGGCGAGGGGTTGTCCACAAATAGTGTGGTGACAATCGAGCATTTTTTTCAATGTTAAATTGTTTTCAGTTTGAAAATTTATATTCGGCATAGAAGTCACATTTCGCCCATTCGGCCAAAAAGACCTTTCACGTAGGTGGCTAAAAGTATCCGGACACCCCCTGAAACGTTGGTTTTGAACCATGACGCAATAACCTTAAATTTAAAAATAGCTCTTTGTGGACAGTCCCTCACTCTTTGTGTATTATCTGCAAATGAATGAAATACAGCTCACTAGATCGCTGATATCTTTTTCAATTTTCATGATATTCAACTGGAACTTTTTTTATAAGATGCAGTATAAATCAGGGGACAATATTTTTGCACTTATAAATTTCTGTCGTTCGCGCATGCGCCGTGAAAAATTATTTCCTTTTAACGTTCATATCTCATCGGATTTTTATTATTTTTATTTACCGTTTTAGTATGTTCTTTCTCTTGCATTTTGTCATCTTTCCTGAAGTTTTGATAAGGTTTGATCAAAAACTCTGTGTGTTATGAGCCAAAACCCTTCAAATAAAATTGCCGTTTTTTAAAAAGTGCTTCATATCTTCGGAAGTATAAGTAGTACGTTCATAAAATTTGTACAGTAATTATACATTGTATGCTAATTAATTACTGAAATTTATAGCTTTCTCCGAGCTATTTTCGAAGAGTTATGGTCAAAAAGCGGTTTTTCTTCTGATCCCCCTTCTTTTCGTCCCCCAAATGCATGAGTGGTTTAGTTTCAATGTGGAAATGTTCGGTGAACTCTATATTTTGTATGACTAAAGTTAAAGAACAATTGATCGCTTATTTTGCGATGAACGGTAGATTTTCTTATGAATCTCAAGTGTTTCCATTATTTTGATAACTACCTGTATATATTGCTTTGAACTAATTTCATGCTAAAATCTAGGTAAGCCTTACACTGGAAATTCATTGTTGAACACACTTAGCTCCGAAAATATCGGTAAAAATCGGTGCTTGTCTAGGAATAATCGATCTTTCCTCTTATTGAATTCTAAGAAAAAGTAGCCTATGACACTCGAGACTCGAAAACGAATCGATTGGCACCTCATTCATCAAAATCGAATGAATAGTTTAGGAGCTACGGTGGAACATCCTTAACCACAAACATAGCCAGACTGATAAAAACATAACCCTTCCTTTAGGCTTTGCCGTAGTCGGGTAAAAAAATAAAATCAACAATTAACATAAACTGGGAATAACTTTAAAAACTTAGCTTTTTTTCTTGAGATTGTGAACGATGTCATTTTTGATAAAAATCACATTAAAACTGCTACAGAACACACAATGGTTGTGTGCTGCAATCTGTTAATAACGAATTGAAACAATATCGAGGTACTAATTGAACAGTATTATTTGGTTGAAATGTTGATTCAGGGGAAATTCAGACCCCTTTTTAGATTGTCCCTAAAAAGGGACGCTAGGGAAAAATGGGTATATATTAAAGCGATTTCTGAGTCCCGTTGGGGCATAATAGGTTAAACGTTAGTGGAAGATAAGTTACTCTTCTAAAATTTTAAAAAGACATAGACATTTCTGAAAAAACATGGAAAGCTACGAAAAGTAATCACAAAATTCAGGCAAAAGATGTATCATGATATTACAGTAAACCCCTCGGGGATTATCCGCGGTTTGGAATATCCACGGGTCTTTCACAGTTTTTTTTTTACGGCGATGATTTCCTGAATGAAAATAATATGAAAATGCGTTATTGGTCGTTTTTAATACGCTTTTATTAGTTTCACATGCGGGTTTGTTTGTTTGTATGTATGTACACTGCTCGACATTGAAAATGCAACACCAAGAAGGAGTGGTCAGAAATTGATGAAATTTGGTAAGAAGACAGAGACAGCATGGAACAATAAGTGATATTTATTTCAAAATAAATAAGCAAAATTTAGAGCGAGGACGGCGTCGGCTCAGTAAGAAGTAGGACCACCGCGGACAGCGATGCACGAAGAAACACGTCTAGGCATGGAGTCAATAAGCCTGCTGATGGTGCCATGAGGGATGGCACTTTATTCCCTTTCAACCATTTGCCACAGTTCGTCCTCTGAACGAGGCAGTGGCAGGTTCTGCAAACGGCGTCCAATCACGTCCCACACATGTTCGATTGGTGACAAGTCAGGAGAGTATGGTGGCCAGGAAAGCATCTGTACACCTCGTAGAGCATGTTGGCTGATTCGAGCACTGTGAGGCCGGGCGTTATCCTGTTGAAAAATTGCATTTGGCAGACCCTGAAGGTAGGGGATTGCCACCGGCCGCAGTACATTATCTACATATCGTTGGGCCGTCATAGTGCCCCGAATACGAACTAGAGGTGATACGGAATTGTATGCAATAGCGCCCCAAACCATTATGCCACGTTGTCGCGCTGTGGGGAGTTCCACAGTTACTGCCGGATTCGATCTTTCTCCACGTCGACGCCACACACGCATGCGATGACTATCGCTGGACAAACAGAAGCGGGATTCATCTGAGAACACTACGGTTTGCCATTCTGCCATCCACGTCGCTCTGGTCCGGCACCATTCCAAACGTTGGAGTCTGTGCTGTGAGGTCAATGGCAGTCTTCTTAGCGGGAGCCGTGATTGCAGGCCACGTGCAACCAGTCGACGGGAAATGGTTCGGGTCGACACAGGAACATCCAGGGTACCTTGCACGTGCTGCAGAATCGACGTACAAGTGACTTGCGGGTCCGCCACAGCTTGTCGGTGAATCCGTCCATCCAAGCGGTATGACGTCACTCTGGCTGCACCTGCACCCCTCAATGTGGCTACATTTCCACTTTCCAACCATCTCCGACACAGCCGATGCACAGTGCTTGCATCCATGTGGGTATCAGCTGCAATTTGACGTATGGACCAACCTCCCCTTCTCAGTCCGATCACCATACCCCTTGTAAAGTCGTCTATATGCAGGAAGGGTCTTCGTTGAGGACGGCGTGGCATTTCCTCCTATCATACGTATCCTTCGAGACAAAAACCAAATTTCTCCGATAATTAGTCTGGCAGAAAAACCAACATGAACATAGCCCACTTTTCAACTTCATTCTCTTATATCTTACTTCACGTGCGTCGGAGAGCTGCGCATTTCATATCATTTGCATAACTCAGTGACGTGCGTCTACGGTAAAATTTGCATGAATTTCTGACCACTCCTTCTTGGTGTTGCATTTTCAATGTCGAGCAGTGTATGTAACTTTGAATAAAAGATAACATTCATGTTCTTTACAAATATAAAATATATTTTACACTATTATTAATACTAAAGGCTAAACTATATTATTACATGTTGATGTATATTAAGGGTTCCAATTGTTTGCATGTTCCTCTGAATAAATTCACATTCTTTGCAAATATAAAAGTAAAAAGTTAAATACTATTAAAATACTAAAGGCTAAACTATATTCATGTTGATGTGTTATAAGTTCTATGTAAACTTATGGTACCATAAAATGGGGTGTATAGGAACAGCGGGGTTAATCGGAACAAAACTTCCCGACCGTACAAAGAAACTCTTCATAAATATACTGTAACGAGTCCGTAGCACCTTCAACTTTCTTAAATGAGCATTCCAATCTTGAGGAAATAACTATAGATTTATTTACAAGTATGTACACTTACTTACAATAGGAGCAGGAAACAATTACTAAACATCCAGCAATTAGGTAGCAAAACAGTACACTGTACTCTCAACAGTAACTCAGCACCACGTATCTAACGTGAACAGTAATTAAGCAATTACAAAAGCAAAACAACCATTCGCCCAAGCGAACGAAAACGAGCCTCTCAGAAATCCCATCTGAGAAAAACTAACTGACTGTCGGTCGGTCGGTCATTAAATTTTTAGGGGGCGTACAGAATACTCTTTTACCCCGAGTCCTTTTTGTAAATTCAAGTTTATGAAGCAAAACGGGAGTCCTACTTTTCGTCCCCGCGAGGCGGGGCAGGTGGGGGGGGGGGGAGAGAGCGCGAATCACATGTTGAGAACTTGCACCGATAAGCAGAACATAACATTGACACAAACATTTTTTTTTTTTTGTTTCCCGAGGGGATTTGATTTTTTACTTTTTTTTTCACATAACAACATTAAAAAACAAAAACCCGTGTGGGTTGGTGCAAGCCTAACCGAGGGCAAGCAGCGGGTTGGGAAGAGGATTATTAGGAGTGCTGAGTGAATCATACTCGAGCAACCGAGAGTCCGCAGGGTAGTGATATTTTTCGTTTCGATGAATAAAAACAGTTTGTTCGTTTATGAGCTTATTCTCATGAGCATAAAGTGAATTGAAGAAAATGTTAGCCAGGTGAATTATGTACTTGGATACGGATATAATATGTTATCTATTGTGAAGAGCAATGCCCCCGTCGAATCTCTCGGCGTCGAGCATGGTTCTGATAGTTTTATTTTGAACAATTTGGATTTGCTGCAGGGTTGCAAAAAAGCCGGCTTTTTTTTAAAAAGGCCAGACCGGCCGGCTTTTATTAAAAAAGCCGGTCTTTTTTGGCCTTTTTAAAAATATTATACTTTACACTTATACTTTTGACTTCTATGCATTTTAATCAGGTAAC
This sequence comes from Uloborus plumipes, assembly GCA_038373865.1. Classification (NCBI taxonomy): domain Eukaryota; kingdom Metazoa; phylum Arthropoda; class Arachnida; order Araneae; family Uloboridae; genus Uloborus; species Uloborus plumipes. Next base: position 20,845 of record JAXGGA010014443.1, read on the forward strand.
CCATATCAATTTAAGTAATAAAACAATACTTTTGTGAAATGACAAAAGAAATATTTACACAAAAACTGCAAATCATTATAAAACATCAAATAATAATGTCATAGCATATCACTGCTGGATTAGTTGGTTTGAATTTGAATAAAATGCAAAGAGCGAACTTCCCTTTATTTAAACTCTGCTGAAAAGAAAAATATTAGAATTGTCTGAAGACACATGTCAATTGGACAAAAAGCCCATCCTGCACTATTTGTAAAATGATATGAAGGTATCATGACCAGCACTCTTTAGTGAAAGCAAGGCATTATCTCCCTTCCTAGAAACTATGACCCCTTAATCTTAATAAAAGGGAAGGCAAACCTTGTGTCCTTAAGCAATAACAGGAGTCTCAGAATTCAGTAGAGGCTTGTGCGGAAAGAAAGGGTGAGATATCATTGGGAACAATCCTTCAAATTGAGTGACAGGAGCACCAATGTACAAAAGGATTAAAAGTTTAAAATCAAGATAAAAAGCAGGTGGCTGCACATTATTATACTAAAAGAAAGGATGCCTTCCTTCATTCTTTAGGAAGTGGAGAGCAGGTGAAAGAGCAATTTTAAAAAGACTGTTGCATGGACCAGTTTGCTCTTTTTTTTTTTTTTGCACTATTATTTATGTATACAATAGTAAAAACATTACTTCTGAAATCTGTATCATTCCAGTAGAATTTAAATTCATTCACTAATATAGACCTGTTGGTTTCTATGTATACATAAACTTTTTATTTTTTAAACAATTGTTTTTCAATTAAGAAGCAGATAAAAGTTTTTGTGACTTAAAAAAAAGCAGAAAAGTTCAAAAGAGTTCATTGTTATTTCACGACTAAACCAGATAACTGCTAACAACAGCAGCAGAATCATGTGAGTTTTTGAATACTTTGACGAAAATTCATTTACGACCATTTGCAATCCATTGAACAAGACTAATTACCTGATATAGAACAATAGCTTTATTTTTCCATTTTTGTAACAACTATCTAATTTTTAGTCTTGTGTCATGGAATTTGTCAACAGAGCTGTAATTGTATTAATAATATAATTTTCATTGTAAGTAAATTAAAATAAAACACCACAAAAAAAAAATCCTAAAAGGCTAGAGTTTTTAATAAAAGCCGGCTTTTGTTCCTAAAAAAGCCGGCCTTTTTTAAGTGGTTTAAACCAAAAAAAGCCGGCCGGCTTTTTTTGGCCCAGCTAAAATGTATCAACCCTGATTTGCTGGATGTTGCATTTGGCAGCTTGCCCCCAGATAGCCACTCCCTAACTGACTGTGTTTAAGGCCAGCTATTTATACTCGAAAAGATATTTCCACAATATTCTAGCAAAATCCGGAGCATTCTGTTCATTCATAACTTGAATAATCCATTTAACAAAGTCTAGTGATAAAAAGAAAAAAACACGCGAAAATGTCTTCATGCTTATTAAAGTTAGGGCAAGTGTAAAAACTACAAAACGTTACAGGGTCGGTATACAAATGGTAGAAGTGATATCTTCAGATACTTTTGCAACATGACGCCAGATAAAACCAAAACTAGTGAAAATGATGCAAGGCAGGAAAAACAACAATTATTTACAAGATTTGTAACCTTGCCCCCTTCCCAAGGACTGCACGTCCCGGGCAGTACAATCCCCAGAAAAGAAGCAAGGGAAAATTTACAGGTGCACACATTACATGATGACCAATCATAAACATGATAAACAATAACAATGAGAACATGAAAGAAATAATAACATTGATGAAGTAATATTACAGACAATTAAAGGCAAAAGTTATTTACAAAATTTACAAACAAATTACCATGGTAGCTTTAGATTTACTTTACGAACTATGGCCATAGTATGGGACTAGCCGATCATAATGGACAACCCTAGGTTTTGAATGTGATGACTTCTGGATCCTCACTACGACGTCGTTCAGCCAGTGAAGGACTGTATAGGGTTCATCCTAATGCGACTGCAATTTGGGTGATAGACCTTTACGTCGGATGGGATTCCACAGTCATACCTTGTCACCTTCTTGAAAGTCATGACCAGTGGACCTTGTGTCGTATCGGGTCTTCATCTTCTCCGTCGCGATGTTGATTCGCTCCCGTGCGAAGTGATGAACATCTTCCAACCGGGCCTGGAGATCCTGAACGTACTCCTCAGGCGATGAAGGCGCATCTGGAGGGAGACCGAAGACGAGATCACAAGGTAGCCGAAGCTCTCGGCCGAAGAGCATCTGTGATGGGGAATATCCGGTGGTCTCGTGGACAGCACTGCGGTAGGCCAGCAGGAACAGAGGAAGTTTCTTGTCCCAATCCTGTTGATTTTTGGAGACCATAAGCGAGAGATTATTAAGAATTGTCCTGTTAAATCTCTCCACTATGCCGTCCGATTGTGGGTGTAGTGGTGTAGTTCGAGTTTTCTCAATTTTGAGGATTTTACATAGGCCCTTAAACACAGCAGACATGAAGTTTCTTCCCTGATCGGAATGGATCTGCAAAGGTGTCCCATATCTCGAGATCCAATGCTGAACTAGAGTCTCTGCTACAGTGGTAGCTTCTTGATCCGGAATGGAATATGCTTCGGGCCATTTGGTGAAATAGTCAATGGAAACGAGGATGTATTTGTTCCCATCAGTAGTTTTCGGTAGAGGACCAAGAATGTCGATCCCGATTCGTTCGAAAGGAGCTCCTACGTTGTAAAGATGTAGCCTCCCGTGGCTTCTTCTCTTCGGTCCTTTACGGGCAGCACAGGCGTCACAAGACTGGCACCACTTCTCCACGTCATCCTTCGCCTTGCTCATAGGCGGACTTAGACCGCAAATTCTGGGGGTGCAACAGTAGCAGAAATGGGGGAGGGGGGGGGGGGTGATTCCCTGGACAACAAGCCAGTGGCGCAACCAGAAAACAGTTTTAAGCAGAGTTTGAAAAAACCCAGCCCGCCTGGGGTTTTAATCAAATATCAGGGTTTTCAGTTTTTATTTCAGGGGAGTCATTTTAATATCCTTCTCCATTCAAACATTGTATACCAAACTACTGCTTGCTACGTAAAATTTTTAAAGAGTCGGGAGCCATGAAGAGAGGTCACTGTGACCCCCTAAAGAATTTTTTATTTGGGAAAAGCAATGCTATATTGATTTTTTAAAATTAATATGATAAAATATTTTAAATTGGTATTGAATTGAATTTATGGATTTAAATAGTTCCTGTTTAGTTTGATCCTCTAAATATTCAAATAAATAAACAAATAACTCAAATTCAGATGCACAATTTTATTTCTAATACTTAATGAGTTTGCTCAGAAAGAAAGATGCCTTTTTCTGGACCACGTGTTGACCAACACTAGATATCACAATAAACTCAATGTTATAACTAAACTGATCAGTACCAATTTCTAGACTTGATATTGATCAAAACATTTGTAATGTTTAGTTTGTTTCTGAAATAAATGTTTTCAATGTGCAGTAAATTGTGAAAAAAACTCACTTCCCCGACATAGTGTCTCATTTCGATTGGGCCCTCACGAAAAATCTCGGTGAGTTTTTTTCGGGCTGTGCCCACGTCGGCGAATCCTGCTTTTAGTTTTTTCTCCATTTGATAGGCAGGTTTGGGAGAATATCCCCAGGAAAATTTTTGATATTGTAATCCTGAAAATTCAGTTTTAGACTGCCTCTGGTGCTATGAGGGGAAAGAAAAGTTCACAGGAACTTCCACTTAGAATTCTAGAAATTAAAGTCCTAAAAACGAGATAGGCGATATTTGTTGACGCTCATTTAAGGGATGGGGCTTATCTTAAGGACTGTTCCCGATCAATTTCTTGAAAAATAGAGCAAAATCGATCACCTTTCCCACAACTTTTAAAGTTGAAATTCCAAAAACGCAACTGTGGACAAACTGTGATGATATGACGAGAGAGGCGTTCCTGTTCTCTCTCCTTGAAACATCTCGAAATACAAGTCCTAAAAAACGAATTTTACAGAAATATTCAGTAATGTTAGGAGGAGAGGTTTTAAGTCTCTCCCGCCTTAAATTTTTTCAAACATTAGTTTTTTTCTTTTTCAGATTTCATACGGAAGTGTCAGCTCGTATAATTGAAAGAGATGCTATACGTCTCATCCAATTGTCGTTCTAAAAACATAATTTTTAGCATCACAGACGTCTTGAATGATATTAGAAAAAGGGATATTGAAAAGCTTGCCCAAATTTTTTTCAAAATTTACGTTCTAAAAACGTACGCGACGTAGACCATATCCAGTTACAATAGGGATTCGGCACTTCTTAACATTTGAAACTATGGAAAAAACCTTTAAATAATTTTTTAATGTTATTAGAAAGGTACGAGGGGCTCCGACTATATTTTTAGAAATTCAGGTCTTATGAACTTGATTGTAGGATTGTCCCCATGGATTTTTTGAAAACAGTTTTTAAAAAAAACTCCCCCACCCCCATCTGCCAGCTCTTCAATTTTTCATAGTTTAAGTTCCAAAAACGCAATATTATGCAATTTTTTATGCGGTTATTGGAGGGTTTTATGGGGCTCTACCCTGAAAATTTTCGAAATTGAAGTTCTAAGAGCAAAATTCTTATGTGCAATATTCCATGGAATGAGAAGGAAGATTTAAGGCTACTGTCTTCAATCTTCCATTGGCGGCAAGAAGACTTGAAGTCCTAAGCATGTCAATTCTTAGGATTTCAAAGCCTGCTGTGCCAAAAGGTTCTCTCCTTTAGACTTTTCGAAATTGTAATTTAGAAAAGTAAAATTTTAACGATTTTTAATGATGGAGAAATTGTGGTTGGGGTTTCCCTTATCCGAAAATTGAAGCTTCAAAAACGAAATTTTAAGCAATTTTCGATCTTTTAAGGTGTTTGGTATTTGGAGGATTTTCAATGGAAATTTTGCTAAATTGAAGCCCAGGTGACGAAATTTGTGATGCTCCGTAGTAACTTTGGCGGGGTAGAGGACTTCCGAGAAATAACATTTTGAAGACATTTTTATTTTCAGACGAAATATAAAAAAAAAAAAAGGGAAAAAAAATCAGGCAGAAATAAAATTAAAAACAAGAGGATAGGGCGAGAGGGGGGGGGGGTGGCACACAATTAGCTGACTAACAATCTGAAGCTGTTGAAAAATTTAAGTGTCGAGATTTTTTTATTTTTGAAAGAAATTAAGATATTTTCTCAACATTGGGTATTTTGGTGACTTTTCCCAAGACGCGTTCCTTCCTTCTCTTCAATAATAAAGAATATTTAAAAAAAAATATCAACTCAGCATTCTGGAGAAAGGGTGGGAGGAAGGGAACACGATCACTGTGGGCCCCCTCTGGTTGCGCCACTACAATAAAAAGTCCGGGGGGGGGGTACTTCTATTTAAAATTTTGAAAAAATACCTTAAAAAATTACTGGTTTTCAGCTGATTTCAGGGCAGTTTTTACTGATAAAGTTATTACAATAGTCACTTTTTTTTTTTTAATTTCGCCATGGTAGTTTCAAAGTAGAAGAAATTTTAATGATGTACCAATAAATACCCAATTACGGAGTATACACTCATTCTTTAATACAGCACTGAATAATAATGTTCTTTCCCAACTGCATTTTTTGGCGAATTATACTTAATTTCATTATTTTCAAAACCCAACCAAAAACGTTGGGGGTGCGGCGCACCCCCTGGCACCCCCGTAAGTCCGCCTATGGCCTTGCTCCAGAAGAAGCGCTCTCGAACCTTGTGGAGGGTTTTCAAGACACCAAAATGTCTTCCAGTCGGACTACTGAGCAATTCCTTTAGAACGTCTTCAATTCTTGATCTGGGAAGGAGTAAGGGCCATGCTCCACATCAGCGTAAAACGCGACCGAAACTGAAGGCAGAAACCGAAAATCCGGGTACTTTCCATAGGAATACCATTGAATCCATTTTACGCTTCTGCCTATTTTTTCTGCTTTACGTCGATGTGGAGCATGGCCCTTACTGCCATTTGAAAACTTTGCCATCGTCAGATTCCCATTTCCGATACAGGACACGATTCCGCAACTGGAGAGATTTCCACAGAGCCCAGTATCTTTTCGTTGCAGGACTGTAGATAGAAACGTCTTGCCAACTAGGTCGCCGACTGTCCTTTTCCATTAACTCTATGATAGGCTTTAGGTCTAGGTCTTCAAGCTGATCTTTTCTTACTTGGTCGTCACTCCATGGATCAGGATCTGAAGATGATGAAGTAGCAGTAACTTGACAGGCAGTAGGGATTGTCGTCCCGTACTGTTTCTCTATTCGGGAGCAATAATGGCAGTTCTCAGAACAAGGTCTTCTTGATAATGCGTCAGCATTACCGTGTGACAAACCTTTTCGGTGCTTAATCTCGATGTCATATTCCTGGAGCCGCTGTATCCACCTGGCTACCTGGCCCTCTGGATTCTTGAAATTCAAAAGCCAAGTTAAAGAGGCATGATCGGTCCGGAGAAGGAATTTACGGCCGTAGAGAAAATGATGGAAATGTTCTACAGCTTTAACTATGGCGAGCAATTCCTTTCTCGTGACACAATAATTTTGCTCCGACTTGGATAAGCATTTGCTCCAGTAGGCGAGGACATGTTCGTTACCGTCTATTTCTTGAGATAAAAACAGCTCCAACGCTCTCGTGGCTTGCATCAGTGTCAAGTATGAAGGATTTTTCAGGCTGAGGATAAGAGAGAATAGGTGTTGTTGTTAAAGCCTCCTTCAGTTAAATGCATCCTCGCATTCTTTGGTCCATTCAAATTTTTGTTTGCTCTCCGTCAGCTTATGCAAAGGTCGTGCAATGTTGAAAAAACCCTTCACAAACTTCCTGTAGTACGTGCAGAGCCCCAGGAAACTTCGCAGCTGATGGACATTTTCGGGGCGGCTCCAATTCTTGACTGCAGATACCTTATCTGGATCTGTTCGTACACCCTCAGAAGAGATAATGTGACCAAGGTAGTTCACCTCACGGCGGAACAAATTACATTTGGACGGGCTCAACTTCAAGTTGACTTCCTTAAGCTTTTGCAGCACCTTCCTAAGATTAGCCAAATGTTCCTCAAAACTGCGTCCTATGATGATGATGTCGTCCAAGTAAACAAGACAGGATTCATAAGAGAGTCCTCGTAATACTGATTCCATAAGACGCTCGAACGTGGCTGGTGCATTGCAGAGGCCGAAGGGCATCACTTTAAACTGCCACAAGCCTTGTCCGGTTGTAAACGCCGTCTTCTCTCGGTCGTCGGGGTGTATCTCCACCTGCCAGAAGCCGCTTTTTAAATCCAGGGTCGAAAACCACTTGTCTCCGGAGAGGGTGTCCAGAGTGTCATCGATCCGTGGAAGAGGGTAACTGTCCTTCTTGGTGATGTCATTCAGGCGTCGGTAATCAACACAAAATCTGGTGGAGCCGTCTTTCTTTCGAACCAAGACGTAGGGGATGCCCAAGGACTGGATGAGGGTTCGATGACGTCATTCTCCTGCATCTCTTTTACGAGGATCTCAACCTCTTCCTTCTTGGCGAACGGTAGTCGTCTTGGATGCTGCTTGATAGGAGGATGATCTCCAGTGTCGATTCTATGCTGCGTTAAATTCGTGCGACCAACATCCTCGGATGTAGATGAAAACACTTGCTTGAAGTTGTCCACCAATTTTTCCGCAGCGTATCTTTGATCCTTCGATAATGATGCACTCCCAATTAATTTCGAAGTCAAGGACTCGGAAGACACAGTCTCGGAGGAATCAATTCTTCTGATGATGCAGTTTACGGGAGTACAAGTTGCCAACACTTCTCCTTTCTTAATATTAATTGGTCTTTCACTTACATTGGCGACTCTCACAGGAACTGCATTCCTTGAACGCTCCACAAGCGTAGATGCCACTAGTACTCCTTTTGGGCTATTATTCTGGTTAGGACATCCAATGAGGCCGAATTTAAAGCTGTCGTTTTCCTTGATGGAGCCAGGTATTAGTACATCTGATCTAGAGGGAATCAATAAATCTGTTTGGGCTATTATTTGATGAGCGGATTTTAAGTTATTTTCAGCATTGAAAATTGCTACGTCTTCCCTCATCGAGTGCAGCTCATTATTTTTAAAGTCTATAGAAAAGTCAAATTTTCTCAAAAAGTCCAGTCCGAGAATAAAGGGATCTGTAATGTCAGCGACGAATGCCGTGTGATGGTAAGTGGCGCTCCCGAACATTATTTCTAAGTTCGATTTTCCTTCAATCTCGATTTTGTCACCTGTCATAGTTTGGAGAGTAACGCAGGGCGGCGTCCATAAGATCTTGAGTCCAAATTGACGAGCCACATCAGTCCTAATGATGGTAACGTTGGATCCTGTGTCCACAATAATTTCGCAGGGAAACCCATTCACATATGCGTAAATGAAGAGTCCGTTGCAGCCGCCACTTCTTGAGGAAATCTGAAAAACTTTGGGATGGGGCTCATTCCAATTTGGCGACCTCCGCCCCGCGAGATTGCCCTTGCTTAGTTTTCCTGAGCTGGAGAGGGAGAGGTGCTCTTCCCTCCTGTTTCTTGGCGGGCTTCGCAGTTCCTTCATACGTGGCCCTCACCGCCACATATCCAGCACTTCAGCGGTTGTCTACTTTGGTCCTTGCGAGCCGTAATCTTCATCAGGATCCCCGAGATCTCTTTGATTTGTCGCTCAATTTCCGAGAAGCGAGTTGAGTTCGAATCCTGGGCGCTCACTTCCACGCCCCTGATTGAATGGCGATCCTTGCGGGATGTTTGCTGTGCAGCCTCGAACTTCATTGCATAGACCAAACCGGATTTAAGATCTTTAATGTCCGCCATCCGGAGAGCCGTCTGAATTTCTGGACTTCGCACTCCGTCTATGAAGTAGTTCAGGGCCCGGCTATCGCGAACATCCGAAGGACAGTTCGAGAAGGCGAGATGGGAAAGCCTCTCAACGTCTGCTGCAAAAACTTGCAAAGTCTCTCCGGCCTTCTGGAGTCGGGATTTCAGCTGGAGTTGGCTGAATTCTTTTTGGCATGCTTCTACAAAGCGAAGCTCCAAGGCCGATGATAAGGCATCGAAGTCGCGGTGCTTGTCCTCTGGGAAGGTCTGTAGTATGTCAGCTGCATCCCCTCTCAGCGAGGCTGCAAGGAGACAGGCTTTCGTGGAAGAGTCCCAGGAGTTTGCTTCTGCAACGATGAGGAACTGCTGCTTGTAAATATTCCACGAGGTCTTCCCGTCAAACGTGGCCAGTTTGATGGATGGACGAGAAGTTCCAGCTGTAGCTACACAGTCACTTGAGTTGTTGCAGGATGCTGATAACTTCGATTCAAGTTCTTTAATTTTCTTTTCCATATGGTTTTCTACTGTGGTGATTCGGTTCTCAACGATGTCAACTTTCTCTTCTAGAGCCTCCACTTTATTTTCCATATTGGTAAATTTACTTTCCACCAAACTTCTCATTGACGTTAGATCGCTTTTAATTTCTTCAGCTAGATCATTTTTTAATTGTTCTTGATTAGTTGCCAGATAATTTTTTAATTGTTCTTGATTAGTAGCCAGATCATTTTTTAATTGTTCTTGATTAGTAGCCGGATCATTTTTAATTGTTCTTGATTAGTAGCCAGCTCATTCTTTAATTTGTTCTTGATTAGTAGCCAGAGTCGCCATATCATTCTTTAATTGTTCTTGATTCGCCGTCATGTCACTTTTAACAGCGTTGATCGCATCAAGGAGTTGTTTCAGTTGTTCCTCCATTGCTCGCGTAATCACCATAAAATTCCGAAGTCAAAAAGTCCTCAGGAAGAAAAAAGTCCAAGTTCACAGATAATTCCAAGAAAGTCCTTGAAGATGCCCCACGTTGCGCGCCAAAATTGTAACGAGTCCGTAGCACCTTCAACTTTCTTAAATGAGCATTCCAATCTGGAGGAAATAACTATAAATTTATTTACAAGTATGTACACTTATTTACAATAGGAGCAGGAAACAATTGCTAAACATCCAGCAATTAGGTAGCAAAACAGTACACTGTACTCTCAACAGAACTCAGCACCACGCATCTAACGTGAACAGTAATTAAGCAATTACAAATGCAAAACAACCATTCGCCCAAGCGAACGAAAATGAGCCTCTCAGAAATCCCATCTGAGAAAAACTAACTGACTGTGTTCAAGGCCAGCTATTTATACTCGAAAAGATATTTCCACAATATTCTAGCAAAATCCGGAGCATTCTGTTCATTCATAACTTGAATAATCCATTCAACAAATTCTAGTGATAAAAAGAAAAAAAACACGCGAAAATGTCTTCATGCTTATTAAAGTTAGGGCAAGTGTAAAAACTACAAAACGTTACAGGGTCGGTATACAAATGGTAGAAGTGATATCTTCAGATACTTTTGCAACATGACGCCAGATAAAACCAAAACTAGTGAAAATGATGCAAGGCAGGAAAAACAACAACTATTTACAAGATTTGTAACAATACTATTGGGTATTTTTCGCCATGAATTTTTTTTAGAGAGGTAAGATCGTAGGAAGTAGGAAAAAATTACTTTTGTCAATCTGGCAACGCTACTGGCTTCTAAGGGAGGGCTGCACGTGGAATGCTAAAAAACATCACATTTTCATACTGCAAAACTTCATATGCATGAACAAACCTTCTTATATTTAAAAACTAAAAGTGGTATGTTTCAATTATACATGTATATGAACAACAGAATACCACATTAGAATTTACATTTTTTATAAATTGTGTCATAAAAATGAAGAATTCTGAAAAATGGCATAGGAAAAAAATTTGCGGGGTCAATCTGAACACTTAGTTTTGTTGTTCGAATTCAAACTTATTTAAAGGAAACTGTTTGAAAATTCAAGATTCTAACCCCAATTCTTCTAATCAAGACAAGGACAAGGATTTATTACTGTTTATCCTTTCTCGTGAGCAACTAGATCTTAGAATGACAAAAAGTTGCAGATTTCCAAAGATTTTTTCTCCAGGAGACTTTTTTTTACTGAAAATATGAGTCACATAGACTTTATGTAGTAAAAGTCCAGCATACTCTTGCATTTTGTCATCTTTCCTGAAGTTTTGATAAGGTTTGATCAAAAACTCTGTGTGTTATGAGCCAAAACCCTTCAAATAAAATTGCCGTTTTTTAAAAAGTGCTTCATATCTTCGGAACTATAAGTAGTACGTTCATAAAATTTGTACAGTAATTATACATTGTATGCTAATTAATTACTGAAATTTATAGCTTTCTCCGAGCTATTTTCGAAGAGTTATGGT
>JAXGGA010014444.1:0-32109 GCA_038373865.1 Uloborus plumipes
TACTGAAAAAAATGACTTTAGCAACCATTCTAGTTTTCTTAATTTTTTAGGAGTTACTTCTCATACTAATTATGTAACGCTTATTTTTTGTACAGGCTCACGAAAACTTCTTAGTCAAAACTTAACTAGTATTAGTAAAAAAATTCAAAGGTATGTTTTCATCTGTGAATAGAAACTTCTTCGGTAATAGAAAGGTGTAATTGTTAGAATAATGAGTCTTTTTTTTTACTTTGCGTACCAATTTACAAGAATTTCTTAAACAAAAACGTTAGCAATTTTAACACCACATGTCCGAGTATTAAAGCTATTACAAAGCGATAGTAATGACCTTTTAAATTCTCAAAATAAAGCTTAACCTGGCAGGAGGCGGGCACGTAACAGTGACGAAAGAGGTCATGTGGGGTGACTGAATTTAATCTAAAACAGTTTAAGGTAGTAGTCTGGTAACTTGAGTTCAAAAAATCGAATTTTTTTTTTTTGCTTGATTTGAAAGTACAATGTCTTGAGAATATACTGTGAAAATGGCAGATAGAAATTCGAAATATTTCGGGAGTATAACGAGTTTCCTAGAGCGCCTCGGAGTCCAACCTTTAAGGAAAGTAGTCTGGTAACTTGGGTTCAAAAAATCGAAAAATATTTTTTTTTGCTTAATTTGAAAGTACAATGTCTTGAGAATATACTGTGAACATGGCAGACAGAAATTCGAAATATTTAGGGAGTTATAACGAGTTTCCTAGAGCGCCTCGGAGTTTGCTGTTGAACTTTAAACGCGTTTTTCTCAAAACACTGTTTTTCTGGTCGGCCCGGGTCCTAACTTTTTTTCTACTGAACCGATTGCTTTCAAATTTTAACAGGCTGTTCTACACACTTATAGTTCTCGTCGGAACTAACGATAATTTTTTTTCACCCCTAACTTTTTATTTTACAACCCTTTCTTTGCTAAAATAAAAGGACTTTTTTTTTTCTAAGTCCGCCATTTTGTTATTTACCCTTGAAATTTAACTTCAGTAGTTCCGACCAGAATGACATGTCTATAGATTAAGAATAATCAATAATATTTGATTTCAGATAACATCAAGAGCCAAAATCACCCGGGCCACCCACGTGCATTTTTTTTTTTTTTTTGAAGTTCCAACTTCGAGTGACAATAAAAATAGTAATAAACTACTAAATTTTTTCAAATATTTTTTTTTAACACTTTCAATATGTAAATAAAATCACTCTTAATATTCAACATAATTCATTTTTATTTTCCTATAAAAAAACCACCCTCCAAAAAAGTCATGAAAATAGGCATAAGTTACCAGACTACTACCTTAATCAAAAAAAATTCTATAAATTAGATAAACACATTTAAAAAAAAAACACATTTGAATTATGAATAATAAGTGACTTAGTTCTTTAAGAAAATAAACTTCTAAAATTAAGAAAACTGTTTTTAATAGTTAAGAAAATACTGAATGGGTTTACAGATAAATATTTACCCTGCAGAAGTTCTTTGGATAAGAATGGAGTGACTTTGTGCCCCTCGCGATCTCTAAAAACTACTTGATTTTAGCAAACATTCTAGTTTTCTTAAGTTCCTGGGAATTACCTCTTTTTAATTCATTAGCTCTTGCCCCAAGGAATTTGTATGAGGGTGGAGGCCATTGAGGTGGGTGTCATGGCGTAGAGGGGTTCTACATTCAGAAGACTGGAAGCGGCGGGTTATGTTAGTCTACGCTTCGTAATTTCACGCTAGCTTGTCAATTCGACCCTCTAAGCTCTAGAGCAATTGCCGAAGTGTCACGTGTTATCGCGTTTTTAGTGAAGAGCTTCTCGTAACAAATAAAATCATTTCTTTTTTGTTCGCTTGCAGTATTTTTCCGTAATACTAATTTATATGACGTGAAAATTAGTGTACAAATAATATATATTCTATTTATATTAACCCATTTATGCCCAGTAGCCTAAAAACGGGACACTTGTTAGTTACTGAATACAAAAACCTGTAATGGGTATATCATTTTACTAAAGCTGTTTTTCACAAGTTAAATATAATTCAACTTCCCAGAGATGGCCTAAGACTCCATATCAATTATGAATGGAGTATGATGATATAATTGATAAGAATAATTGACGGGAGAATTTGAATGGGTAGAAATTCTACCTATTTTAAGGAATGGACTCGTTTTCTCATTTGATTGACACCGGCCATCTCGTCGCGGTTGAATTATAGTCCTTCTTGAGAAAACCAGTTAGAGGCACTAGTTGGACATCAGAGATCATTTATTGACAGCTATTTTCAGACAAATCAGTCAAACAACGATCTAGCATGGGTAGCCACAGAAAGTAAGTTTTTTTTGCGAACTTATTTTTCATAAAATTAAACTATTTTAACATGATTTGCTTAAAAGTGATCAGAGATGCCTTCTGTAGTGTTACTTTGCACAAGTAAAGTCAAGTAAGGTCGTATTTTGCTCACGTATCTGTAAAATATCCCATAAACAGGACGTTAAATAACTTAATAAATATGGCAACTGCGAACTATTTCAAGCCTGAAATGTACTTAAACCATTCCAAATAAGAGTTTTAAGCACATAAAAATTGAAAAAAAAGTGTTAAAAAAAACATGGGCATAAATGGATTAAGTTAAAACCGTTCATGTTTTAAGAGCTCAAAGGATGTGCTAAGCGCTGACATGTGTTGCGCATGCTATGAGATCTTGTGACTGCATAACTGCCTAAGCATAGCTAATGAACTGTTATTTTTACTGTATAATACTGGCAGCCGAGGTTCCAGTATTATACTGTAAAAACAAGTTTTTGCAGTAAAGTGCTTGTACACAAAATGTTTAAGTAATGATCAATTGAGAGTTGTGATTAATAAGCTCCTAAGAAAACTTAAATGACATTAATCGTATATGGGGCATTTCGCGGTATTTGTGACATTAGGTGCCCGTAAAAAAACTTTTTAAAAGTTTAAAATTTTTATATATGGGCGATTCTCTGTAAACTGGTAATTCGCTGTCCGGACAGAGTATTTCAAAAATAATAAAGTGTAATTAAGTAATTATCGCTCGTAATACAAGTAAAGCATTAATACTTTGTGGTCCAATTGTATTTGAAGTGATAACTATTTAATTTTTTTTTCTAGAAATTATCTAAGCGCCAAAAACACAGTCCCCTGGCTGTCCCAATCTCATAGTCTAACTGTTAAAGATAGTATTTCAAAAAACCTATTAACACTACAAAAATTTGGCAATTAATGTCTAAAAATAGAACAATGAAGCTATATTTTTCTTATGAAATAAGGTATAATTACGTATTTCTAAAACTGAAAATTGTCATGTAAATTCTGTCCGGAATTTTTTCAAACAGTCCCCTGCAACAAATTCAAAGCTGTAATACGAAAAATCTATAACTTTTGCAAATTATTTTTGGCATGAAGTTTAAAGTAATCAGTGTGAACTTGCCGAAATCGCCGAGAACGGTGTTGAAACGCTACTTTGCTTAGTTTGAGAGCCACATTTGTGATGAAAGTATGCATCAGGGTCGTTGCGAAAACAGTCCTCTGAGATGTGATTTTATTAATGTCAATTAATTTAATTATGAAACATATTAGTTATTATGTCCACGATTTGTGCCTAAATTTATAGGTAGTCTCGTAACTAATTATGTTCCAATAGTTTTGCAGATATTACGCAACAAAGAGCAAAAACACAGCCACCTGGCACAGTCCCCTGCCTAGTTATACTAGGCGGGGGACTTACCCCCTATCATGATTTATCAGAAAAACACAAACTTCAAGTGGCCCTCTTTCAAACCAAAGTAATAGATTCATTTTCTGAGCAATAGTATTATAATTATACGAACATTTCAAAAAACCGTGCCCGGACAGATTTCGTGTGAAAAATGACGAGTTTACAGAGAATCGCCCATATATTGAAAAAGTACATTTTAAGGTATATGAATATCATACTGTTTTCATAGTTCGCTTTATATTAGGTTTGTAATTGCACTCAGAACATTGAAAATTGTTACAGACTCTACAGTCATCATTTTCACAATCCATAACTTTCTATAGAACGCACTTTTTAATTAAAATTGTTAGCTATATTAGACGTGAGCCTTTACTTCATCTGTCTCAAGTACCAGTTTTGGCTTAAAAATCGGTTTAAGCCAGATTTAAAGAAAAATTCAATGTAGAGTCCGCAACAGTTAAAATTGCATTTTCAATGTTCTGAGTGCAATGACAAACATAATATAAAGTGAACTATGAAAACAGTATGATATTCATATACTTTAGAATGTACTTTTTCAATATGTACAAAAATTTTAAACTTTTAAAAAGTTTTTTTACGGGCACCTAATGTCACAAATACCGTGAAATGCCCCATTAGGTAAATAGAACGCGATCATAACATGTATTTTATCTTTAAAAAAAACTATGTTCATTAAAGCAATAGACAGTTGGTAGACAAATTATTGAGGACACTCAATAATTAATACGGCCTGGGTATATCATTTTACTAAAGCTGTTTTTCACAAGTTAAAAAGTCCTTCTTCTTGAGAAAACCAGTTAGAGCCACTATTTGGATATCAGAGTTTATTTATTGGCAGCTATTTGCAGACAAATCAGTCAATCAGCGATCCAGCATGGGTAGCCACAGAAAGTAAGTTTTTTTTTTTTTTTTGCGAACTTGTTTTTCATAAAATCAAACTATTTTAAAATGATTTGCTTAAAATTGATCACAGAAGCTCTCTGTAATGTTATTTTGCAAAAGTAAAGTCAAATAAGGTAGTATTTTGCTCACATATCCGTAAAATATCCCATAAACAGGACGTTAAATAACTTAATAAATATGGTAACGGCGAACTATTTTACTCCTAAAATGTATGTAAACCATTCCAAGTAAGAGTTTTAAGCAGATAAAAATTGAAAAAAAAAAATGTTAAAAAAACTTGGGTATAAATGGGTTAGGTGTATCAAAGTAGCCTTTTTGCTTTATATTAATCAGGATTTTAGAAAATTTTGATTGGAGTCACTATTCCCACCGATTTTTTTCGTTTAAATCATAATTAGACTGTTCTACGAAAACTACCGTTTAATGCCTCATGCTGAGTAATTCAACCATACTTAGTTTTTTTTCTATAATATTATAAATCTTTTATTTATGTTTTCAAGCAATAAAGCATCGCTGATAATCCACAGATAAATCACGTTGGATAAATGACTCTTCACAACAGACTAATTAAGAAATATTTGAATTACAATTAGGAAAACGGGAAATATCGATCAATTCCCTCGAAGTAACCAAATGAAAATCCACATTAATTACTACATAATTAATTTACAAAGATTCACCGCAAAGTACGTCTTTGAATATTAATTGCGAGCCCTCTTCGTCAACTTCGAGCAATTTGCTTAATTATTTAGCTCGGATGGAGAAAGTATCTTGAAAGTGACGCACTCTTGCAAAGATACCATGAATTTTGAATACATTTCGAACTTTTGGGGTGTTTCATTAGCTAATGCGTATGCGGCCTGTCACGTGGATTGGCTGAATATTTTAAAAGCGGGAATTTTAGAGATGGTGGTCCTTGTGTCACCTTTTGAATTTCTTGGGCAACGCTTCCTCGTATGGGGGGTTACCATAAAGTTTAATAGTCTTTTGAATATTATTACTTTATTCATAGACTGAATCAAATGCCAAATAGGTTATTCCTCTCTATTGAGTTTTCATAGTATATAGGGTTTAAAATGACTAATAACACTATAGATTGGTGGATATGTTTTTTTACTGTAGAGCTTTACAGTTACTGTCAATAGAAAAGCAAATATTATATCATATCACAGTTAATTTAATATTTACGATCTAGTCTTAACCTAATTTTTTAAATTGGATGGCTGAATATCTATTTTAGAAGGGGGAATTTTAGAAATTACGTCCCTTGTGAATTTTTTGTTTAAATGTGTGTGTGAAGCTTCGTATTGGGAGTTACCTTAAAGTTTAAAAGCCCGTTGAATATTATTGTTTTAATTAAGAACTGATTCTGTTTAAATAACTAGCAGTAGTTTATCCTGTGTTTTCATAGTGTATAGGATTTTAAGACTGATAACCTATCGATTGGGGATTGTTTTTTAACGTAGAGCTTTACAAATACAAATGCGACGACCAGCAACAGGCTCTGGGCCCAACTGGGCTGATCCTAGTTACTATCAGTTGGTCTTTGTTATTATCATTAAGTTACTATCTAATGATAGTAACTTGCAGTTACTATCAATAGAAAATCAAGTATCATATCATAGTTAATTTAATATTTTTGAACTGCTTCTCTTAAATTATATTTTAGCGTTGATGGCAGAATATTTTAGAAGGGGTAATTTTAGAGACGATGTCACTTGTACCACCTTTTGAATTTCTTGGGTGATTCTTCCCCACATTGAGGGTTACCTTAAAGTTTAATTAGTCCGTTGAATATTATTACTTTATTTATGAGATGATTCTGTTTACATAACTGGCTGTTCGTTGATCCTGTTTTTTCATAGTGTATAGAGTTTCAAATGACTGATAACACTGTTAATAGGTGAATATTTTTTTAACCACAGAGCTTTACAGTTACTGTAAATAGAAAATCGAACATCAAATCATATTTACTTTAATGTTTCCGGGCATTCACTCTTGAATTAATTTCCCACTTGTATTTGGTATTATAAGTGCTTTCAGATCAATTTGTGTAGTTTTTTTTTAATATGACATGACCAAAAATGTATAAAAATTAGCTAAATTCTAGGAGTTTAAGTTGGAGACGCTAAAAGTTTCTCCGGTCATGGTGGCGCTATGATTCTAAGACCTCAATTGAACATTGAATAGTGAAACATATTTTATAAGACCTATCACAGGTGTCAATCTCTTTGCAGCTTTGACTTTTACAGTTTAGTTCTTTTCAATAGTTGTCTTACTATGAGACTTTAGAGATGAATCACTATGATAAATTACTTCCCCTCGTGTCCCCGTAATCGAAATATGACGGTTTAACTCTTTCTGCCCGATGGAACTCAGAAGAACCGCTTATATTGATTTAGTATTGTGAATCCGATATGGCTGGAATCTTCCCATGTAGCACAAATAACCTTGAAACGCTTTATAAACGTGTTTAATCGGTTGTAACAACGTTAATAACCATTTTAAAACTTTTAAAAAACGAAGTGTGCTACTTGGGTTGCTACTACTTGAAAGTACCACTCCTTGTTCTTTGCTGACAGCCTTATTCACGATTGCGAATAATCCTTCAATGTTGCCACTGTTGAAGATAATCCGAGGATTCGCCCCAAATTGTTATTCACACTCGCAAAAGGAAGATAATTCGAGCCTAAAATCTTGGAATTATAGCCTCGAATCTGAGCCGCCGATCTGGCGGTTTAATTCCACGATTATACTCTCTACCACATGTTTTACATATAGGAAAGGACAAACATGGCGGATATGATGTTTTTATTTTGAAATATCCCTCTGATTCCTTACTTTTTTTGCGAAATAAAGCTGTTAATGCATCTTAGGACAAAAAAGTAGCGTGATAACAACGGTAGAATAATTCAGAAACATTTTTAAGAACTGAATAGATTCTTGGTGGCCCAAGAAGGATGCCGTTGAAATTTCTCATTTACAGTGAGTTTTTAATTGATTTAAGTACCTTAAAATTAATATTTTTGAATGATATTTTGTTTTTTTTTTTTTTTTGAAGATGCAGTTTACCAAGATATATAACATACATAAGTTGTGGAAAGCTCTGACTGTTAGAAAAAAATATAAAAAAATAACAATCATCTGTCTGCTTCCGGAAAACATTGGCGGCCATGATGGGCGACTAGGAATCCTGGGAATAACGTCAACGTCACCTGATCAAAAGCGACCAATTGCAGAAGTTCTTACATCTGTGTCTCAGTAATCCCGTGCTTCATTTATTCAAGGTTGGTGAATAAGAACGGAGGCTGAATCTGGATCGCAGGATAGATCGAATTCGGGATTATTCTACAGCCAAGCCGTGATAGTGAATAAGGCTGTGAGAGTCCGACGGATGGTACTGTCCAACCTCGAAAGGCGCGCCTGGCAGTCATGGACGCTTCCATTTGAAAAAGGGGTGATAGGTTAGGAGACGGACTTGCCTGTGCTTTCAGTTTTTACTTCCTGGTTGAATGTTACATAGCATTTTCCCCCGTTTTGGGAAAATCAGAGGAGACCTCAGGCATGCGCAAATGCGATGAAAGATTAGACAGTACCTGCGATCGGAAACAGTTTTCTTAGGGGACTTAAGGCGCAGGGTCCCTTCTGATTTTGGGCAAATCAGAAGAGACCTCAGGCATGCGCAAATGCGATGAAAGATTAGACAGTACCTGCGATCGGAAACAGTTTCCTTAGGGGACCTAAGGCGCAGGGGGCGTTAACCTTTTGGATCCGAGCTGTTCATATAGAAATTTTTCTTTCGACCCATTTATTACAACAGTTGAACCACAGATTTATTTTCCATTGAAAAGAGAAGGTATAAACTGCCGAGCCAGACGTATGAAACCTTGAAAAAATCCCCGGCTCCAAAGGTTTCGAGTGAAAATTTCAACCCCGTCCACTAAAGTAGACGAGACTTATGATACAACATGTGTACCGCCCGGTTCCTAAAGGTTAAACCCCCTAAATTTTATTTTTTTTTCTCTCGGTATGTATGTTGTTTGACATATTTTCAACTAAAAAAAACAAAAAATATGCATACATTTTATTGTTAAATTAATTTAGGACATAAGGGTCTGCGGAAATTTCTAGAAAACTCGCCAAATTTTAAGAGTTTCGGTAACGAACGGAAAACATTTTTCCATGAGGTTTTTTTTTTTGGCAAATGCTGGTCTTGAAACAAACAGACTACCAAGTGGCGTGGCACTTCAATTTCTAGCCAAATCCTTAAAAGTTTGGTGCTTTTCTGTGAATTTCTGCCAATTTTAAAAATGTCGCAAAATGCCCTTTCAATGGGGGAGTTTCCAAAATTTCAAAAGCATTTTTTTCTGAAAGAGCATGCTTCAAAACATAGGAATTGACTTTTTTTTTGACAGTTATATATTTTTTATGAATTATTTTAACCGGTGTGCAGATGCTATTCCGAAAAAAAACCCCCTCTGCGCATGACGTCAGTGGTGCAGGTAAGCGCGAAATCTAATTGGTTGTAGTGAGATGATGAAGGTCGTGACGTCACATATTCCTGCGTTTGGACAACTCAAGTCAAGCAAAATGGTGTTAGTAAACGAATTGAGAGCTGTTAGGTGCACCACTGACGTCACAAAAACCACGCCCCGTTTTCAAGATAGGTTACTTAAAAAAATTAATAAAAAAGTAAACTGTTGGGAAAGTTAACGTATTTTCCGGGCCATGTTATTTTCTTATATCATTCTGTCAATTTCAGTACCAAAAAGTAGTACTTTTGATTGAAGAAAACTCCCCCATTGCTTTTTTTTTTAACATTTTTCATTATTGCACCATTTTTTAAAGGTTCCCTGGTTAAAAACAATCAATTTTTTCCAATTAGAAGATGATATTTCATCAGAAAAAAAATTCTGTGGCAGATGATTGAACACGTAGTGTAAACGAGAAAGAAAAAATCGCAATAAAAATTAAATTGTAATTTAGTTTTTTGTTGCTCATTTCACTTTAAAACGTTCTTAGATTTTTATTAGATGTTCACTTAATTGGAAACAACCCCAGCAGCATCATCTGATTAGCCGATGATCGGCCATTCATTGTAATCCGATGAAATTCTCATCTGCCGATGATCCAATATGTCTCATCGGCCAAATGGAATCCGAGCAGCAAAATCCGATGAGTTTTGCTCGAAATACGATGAGATTTAGAGCAATTTACGAGCAGAACAGTCCCGTGCCGATGAATTTCATCGGGAAACTTGATCGGAAGGATATCGTTTTCCGATGGAATATAGCTCGGCTTACTTTCATCGGGAAAGTTGATCGGAAGGATATCGCTTTCCGATGAAAAGTAGCTCATCAAAAACCGTGCTCGGATACTGATCGGAACGATGTCATCGTGCGTTACGGGATCAGTTTACGAGGAGTTCGATGATTGGCCGAGCAAAATCCGATGAGTTGATGCTACTTGGGAAATGTGTAAAATGCTACTGCCCTTTTCGTGTAGCTGATACTTTTTTTTTTCATGTCCAACATTGTGCAAATTCTTTGGAACATATGTATACGCGTTAAATTAGAGCTTGGCCTAAGTTTCCTAATATTGGCTAAAATGCAAGTATAATTAACTATTTTTATACACTCTGTATCACCAAAATTGCTTCGGCAATTTCGCTAGGAATTTTAATTACGTAATACTCGCAGCAGATATGCTTTGACCAGAGCACACGCCAGGGATATCAATCTTGAACAGATGATAGTGTCTTATCACAATTCCAACAAGGGAATTAAGGTCACCTTTTCATTATCCGCAGGCATTTAATTCCACCCCCCCCCCCCCCCACACATCCCACGCAGTCCACAAAACTCGACAAAAGGGAATGAGTCAGTGGTTATGGGGAGGGGGATGGAATCGCAAGTCACCATGCCAACACAAGCAGGGAAGACCAAACTGCGATTAGTCTACCTCTCTCTGACAGTGACAAATGGAGGATCAATAGTCGTTTTCTCGGCTGAAAAGTGATTCTACGACCAAGACACACCCACCCAGGAAAGTTCCTGAAAGGTATGGGGGGGGGGGGGGGCTTAGAATTCGGACTTCGGGAACATTAGAAGAATAGAAACACGGGCTGTCGCCTTTTGTTCTTGCCACCAATGCGTGAGAATTCGAATGAAGAAGAGTACATCAATCATCATAGACGCGTGTCATGGTAATTGTTCTAGAAGTTTGTCGCAAAGTTCGATGCGGGTGAAAGACACGACTCGGCATTATGCACAATTTTATAAACTAGCATTAACATGGTTAAATTACTGTTTCTTGTTGGGAAATGGTAATTTGCACGAGCTAGGATGCATGTTGTGTGTAATGACATACATTCGTCTTAAGTCTCGCCCCCCTCCTCCCGCATCCTTAAGAATCTGAAAGTAAGAATGTACTAAAAGATTATTTACACTGTAATGTTCTCTAAAAAGAGTTCATTCCTTCTTTATCATTTTTGTTTGAGCAGTAGCAGTTACTTTTAAACTATTTTCCATGCAAATCATCATTAGAGAGCCCTATATTTTGATTTTTCACCAAAATTTTTCTTTTAATCTCTTTAAAAACACCTGAATGAAACGATGGTTTTTCATGATGTTTGAAAAAAAAGTTTTGGGAGTGGGCATACTCGACCCCCACCACAAAATCTCCCTATTGCTATCGGTGCGCTAAACTCTGGGCCTCTTTTGCCATATAAAATAAGGTTAGCGGGAATTATGTTCCGTCCTCCCCCCCCCCAGTTGCTCTAAAACTAAGGAAAACTATATTTAAAAAAAATGCAGGAGGAGGGGCCTTTCTACAAAAACTGGTACGTGTTCGGAGAAAACAGAGGTCATATTTGGATTCAGGAGGTTATTTGTATTCGTACCAATCGTAATAGTGGCGAAGTTTTTTTTTTTGATATGAATGTACAAATACTAAATTGAACTCTAATGAAGTTTAGCAGTAAGGTTTGATTAATAAAAATAGCGAAAAAAGTACATTATGAAGTTTTTAAAAAAATCTCCAACATTTCAAGATTAGATAAAAATGTAGATGTAGTGTCTCTTGTGGTCGAAAATCGACCTATTAGATTTATTCTCATGCTTTTATTAGCTTTTAAATCCGATCTAATTGCGTTTTTTAGAAGTATAAAACTATATTCTGCTCATTTCTGAAAAAGTATTTATTATTAAAACTGTCGGCGGGGTAGCTTGGTGGTAAGGTATTGGCCTTTTACTGACCCGCGGTTACAGTCGGTTGATTTTCGAGATGCAGAAAACCGTCAGCAAGCAAATACGTATGATTACTCGGCAAGTATGAGACCCCTTTTTGTGCTCGTTTAGCATTAAATGCCCTCGGCAAAATTTCATTCTTTGTGCAGTTTCGAATAAAAAGAGTCTGTGCGTTTACATCTGGTGGAAATCGGGCGTCAAAATCATCCGCGCTATTTATTTTTGTTGATACAGAAGCCATCAGCTTCGACATACACGAGGACTGCGTACTATGCGCTTTGCCTCCTGACAAGCACAGGAGAGATTTACGGCACAGAGAGGTTGAAATAACATCCATGGGCAAGGCGGGACTTGCCTACGAGGAGAAGACTCGACCTCTAGGCCCACGTGGCCCCCATCTGTGCTATTGACATCCGCACCTTTCTGGTGGCAAATGAAAGACGAATAAAAAGAGCCTGTGCGTTTACATCTGGTGGAAATCGGGCGTCAAAATCATCCGCGCTATTTCTTTTTGTTGATACAGAAGCCATGAGCTTCGACATACACGAGGACTGCGTACTATGCACCTAGGCTCCTGACAAGCACAGGAGAGATTTACGGCACAGAGAGGTTGAAATAACATCCATGGGCAAGGCGGGACTTGCCTACGAGGAGAAGACTCGACCTCTAGGCCCACGTGGCCCCCATCTGTGCTATTGACATCCGCACCTTTCTGGTGGCAAATGAAAGACTGGATACTTATATTAGGGGATAACACTAGGTCTGCAAAAAGCAAAATCTTCTTACGAAGCCCTATTGAAGGAGAAACACTTAAAATTTAAATTTTGGAACTATCGTATTTAAGCGAATCTAATGTGCCATTGAATCTAATGCGCATTATCATTTTAAAACTTTAAATAATATTTAAAAAAATGTTTGTCGGCGAATGCAATGCCCGTCAATAGTTTGAGGAATTTATTGGATCTTATTTTTTTATCATTGAAACTCTTATTTTTACAAGAAAGTAATTCGAGCTTGAACTTGTTTTTCGAATTTGCCAAGTAACTCGACAATAATGTGTCAACGGCAAATGTAACGGTAAATGTAGTCGAGAAATACGAGTAATGTAATGCATTGTTATTATGTAAAATTTGGTTTTGTATTTTTTGTCATCGGAGAACTGTTGACAAGTTTTGCACTCGAATCTAATGCGCACCCCAATTTTGAATACTACATTTGACAAAAATTGATGCGCATTAGATTGGCGTAAATACGGTATTTTAAATTGGTGTAAAAATTAATCTATGATAAGTATTTTTTCTGCACCATATTAAGAAATTTTAGCGAAAGTCACACTAAGAAAGAAAAGAACGCAATCGAATATAATGAAACATCCCTGAGAAGTGCACAACCAAATAATTCCATAAGGTGCATAACTAAGTGCTCCTAGTAAATACTACGAAAATTTTCTTTACTCCGATTATTTATAAATAAGGGTCCACAAAAAAATTCAAAAACGTACATTATTATATAAAAGGGGAACCATTTTTTAAAAATCCATCCGAAAAACGACGAAAAGGGCAAACGGTGAAGTAAGAACCCAAAGAATTGGTGGAAAAAAGAACTCCTTTTTGTTTCAAACATTGAATACAGAGATCCAAAATGGATCTCAGCAAAAAAAAAAAAAAAAAGCGCCGCTAAGCCTAACTTTGCTGCTTAGACTATTTCTGTACCTCAGAACCAGACTAACGTAAGTCCATTTTCGTCATTTTTCGGTAGAGGGGAAAAACGATTGTCGAATACATCGTTTTTCCCCTCTACTGAAAAATGACGAAAATGGACTTACGTTAGTCTGGTTCTGAGGTACAGATTTGTATGTTCTAAACGATTAAAAAAGTTTCTTAGGTAAAAAATATTAGACCTCGCGGATTGAATGAAGATTTAAAACTTGTGAAGAGTTTTTATCTTACATTAGAACATTAAATGTGAAAATTACACTTAAAAATTAAAAAATAATAATAAATAAACACATAAACTGAAATCAGCTGCATAAAAAATGGTTTATAAACTCTTCCTTTGAGCCCATCATCGGCACAGTACAATTAGAACTATAAAATATAGATCCCTCTTTTAATGAAGTACCAAAAAAGTGAGGTACATGTTTTGATATTTACGTATTAAAGCAACGATACTTTTACGAACGATTTATGTATTATTTATGTAAATGTCATTACTACATCAACATTTTTAAATGTGTTCTGCAAGCAAAATATACATTGTGTAAGATTTTCTGCAACTCACAAAAGTATACTTTAAAAACCTCTTCTCAATGTTTTTCTAGAATATATAATGCAGTTAGAGTAAATAAATACAAAGTTTGAGAACTAAAACAAGTAAGAGAAACTTTTTCGTTTTACATTTTTCAAGCGAAGTGTTTTTAAACTACAACTAGACTACTACTAAAAATGCTAAAACTTCTGGAAACATCAAGTCTGAGTTAAAAAATATATTTTTTTTCGAGTTCTGACATTTTAAAACGCAAACCTTATCGGAATTTCATATTATTGAGTACTTGTTCCATCCGAAGAGCTTTTCAAGTAATCTTCTAAGAAGTTTCAAACTTTAAATACACGGTCTTTTTATTCCATCAAATGGCGAAAGTAGAGCTCATCAATCAAACCGGATATTTTAAATTATAGTTTTCACATCAGATCCACGGAAACAAGTTATCGAACCCAAAAGTAAATGCTATTTAGTGATATAATCGGGAATTTCCGATAATGCGCACTGTTCTGTACTTTTCTATAAGATAAGAGAGCTAAAGCCAGAAAACATGATTTATTGCTACGCTGAGACGACACGAACCATTAGAAAATAAACAGAACTTTCAATTTCCCCTCCCAGAAAAAAAAATGGCACAACCACGCCTCTTTTGGAACAGAAACAAAACAAAAATCCTCCACAACTTGCAAACAAAACTTCATGCAATCAACCTAACAGGACAAAACTATCTGTTCCGAACTTTTAAAACATCCTAGAAAAAAAGAAAAGAGGTTACATACAGCTTGAAACAACTTTGAAAAGAGGGAGAGAGAGAAAAAAAAACTTATAACTAAATAAACTTCTAGCGGAAAATTCTAACGGAACTTTTGTTTGAGCAAAGTGGCAACGGTGGAAAAAAACGGCGAGCAAAATGGCGATGTTTCGATGGGCGGAGCTTGGGAGAGTTCTTCTGACAGTGATAAATGTTCCTATAATATTCGAGAGTACTCCTCCTATGAACTTCTAAAGCGATGGCTAATCGTCACTTTCCGCGAATGTTGACATGCAGCTATGCGCTCAGCTATCAACTTAATTTGTTCCTAAATTTTGGCAACAATTTCGTTTTTTGGTGCCCCGTTGGGAACTTTGTTTTTGCAAAATACTGTGTCGCATGCGCAGGAGATATTCGGCGCACGCAATGGGCGTGGCTTTCGAGAACCAATCGCATTCCTGCGTTTGAGTTAACTTTTTTGAATTATTTTTACATAGTACGAATATAGTTCAGAAATATTTTATTTGCTGCTAATGCGAAAGACGAATTCTGGTTTTAAATATTTTCTAAAAAGCATTTTGTTTTCTTAACTTCAACTTTTGCAGTGAAAGACCCATGTTATTGACACATCTTTTCATAAAACAAACTTCTTCTAAACTAAAAAGTAAAGTAAAAATATTAATTTATATTTTAAAAAAATGTAAGGAAAAAATATGGGAAACCAGTGTACTTAGGGCCAGTGGCGTACATTGCACCCCGGGACGAGGGGAGGGGGTCCACTCAGTTTGAGCGTACACAACCCTGAAAAAAATGGCACTAAGTTATACTGAAAATGTTAAGTTAAATATTAAAGTTGTTCAAATGAAAAGGTACCAAACGACATTGTCGGTCTAAATGAAGACTTTTTAAAAGTATCACCCATAGGCCTAAGCACAAAGATCCCACTACTTAACTGGAGGATTTTTTTTTCTAGAACTTCTATGGCAGTGAAGAGACCCAGGCCTTCAAAGTATCTTTGAGTTGTGGTCCAAAATGACCCGTTTTTTTTTTTCAGATGCTTTTTCAAAGATCGCAGAAATAGCAGGGTGATATGTGCGTATTGTAGGATGAGGCTGGTCAAGCTGATGCCACTTGAACATGGCCGTTGCTGCGTGAGTAACCTTGAAGACGTGTTTAACCCATTTATGCCCTGTAGCCTAAAAACGAGAAGCTTGTTAAATACTGCATACAAAAACCGGTAATGGGTATATCATTTTACTAGAGCTGTTTTTCACTAGTTAAATAGTAATTCTTGAAAAAACCAGATAGAACCACTAGTTGGACATCAGAGTTTATTTATTGACAGCTATTTTCAGACAAATCAGCCAAGCAACGATCCAGCATGGGTAGCCACATAGAGTAAGTTTTTTTTGCGAACTCATTTTACATAAAATTAAACTATTTTAAAATGATTTGCTTAAAATGGATCACACATGCTTTCTGTAATGTTACTTTGCAAAAGTTAAGTCAAGTAAGTCCGTTTTGCGCACATATCTGCCTAGTGTCCCATAAACAGGACGTTAAATAACTTAATAAATAGGGAAGCGGCGATCTATTTTACGCGTAAAATGTATGTAAACCATTTCAAGTAAGAGATTTAAGCAGATAAAAATTGAAAAAAAAATTGTTGAAAAAACTTGGGCATAAATGGGTTAGTGGTAACACCATTTTTTCACTGTGTGATAAACTGTGTGATTCACGTACTCCAGCCGGCGATGAATATCAGCAGGTTAAACGATTTCTGCTGCCAGAAATTGGGGAAAAAATCGCTGTTCTTCTTCGTCAAACTTTTCAACCTGAAATCAGCCTGCCCGCACAAGCATTTTCGCATCAACTGGATGGCTCTCGTTGTAAAGAACCTCTGCTTTTTTTTTTTTTTTTTTTGCGTATATTACCATCCAAGATGAATACTCAGATCGCATATCTTAATACTTTACTATGTTCTCATCTAGTGGCATAAGAAATTTGTTAACGGCTACATTTTTATGACGTTTGGTACCTTTTCATTTGAGCTAGAGATCATTTAGAGGACATAGGCTGACTTATCTGACATCTTGGTTCCAAGACAGCTTTGGATCAAGATTTGTTTGAGTATTAGGAAACACGTTAATATTATCCCTGGTTGCTCTAGCGTAAAATTACTTATGATCAGATGGATAAAGCACCACGTTTGGTAAAACTAAAAAGATATTTTATTTCTCAAATTTAAAAACTGTAATTCTGAAATATGTTTTCTGTAATTAAGCCCATATCCATACTGCACTTGGTTTAAACCTAAGTTTACAAAATGTTTTTTCATATAGACAACAAGTGTCAAATATCATCTAGGGAGCTACATCTCAAGCTTTGCTACCATTTTTTTCAACGGGACTTGAGTAGATACCAGTGGTTCCACACTTGCCCTTTTGGAACCAAAATATCGGATAAGTCAGCTCCCCTTTTGTTGGATCCTTAATTTGAGCATCCCTTATATATATATATATACATATATATATATATATATATATATATATATATATATATATATATATATATATATTATATATATATATATATATATATATATATATATATATAATATATATATATATATATATATATATATATATATGGGTGAAATGTGAAAATAAGAAACAACTACGTTTTCATAACGTTTACAACAACGTTTTCATAAACAACTAGTATTTTTTGAAATTCTAGTTGTTTATGAAAAATTGTCGTATTGCATTTTGAATCTTTAACGTTTTTTCAAAACTTTTTCTAGACGTTTTTCAAATATTTTTTAATTGTTGTTATTTACACTGACTTCGTGCACGCCCGAGGGCGGACCTCATATAAAAACACCTAAATATATATATATATATATATATATATATATATATATAAATACTTGCTGACCCGGCCACGCGTTGCTGTGGCTAAGGTATGGGTTAAACTATAATGTTTCAATAGAAACGAAAAACTTTATTACCTTATAGAGATAATCACTCTAAATTTTAATATTAAACAGGTAAAAGATCACAAATTACAGTAAAACCATATTTTATTACAATACAATTTAAATAAAAAATCACAAAAAAATGAATATTGTATAACTTAAAAACCCGAAAAGGTACAATATTTACGTAACAGTCGAATTTTGAATCGCAAACTATGAGGTGTATATTTATGTTACAAAATAATGTGACTGCAAAAATAGTGTGTATAGAAATAATTTTAATATTCGCACCTAAATAAAAGATATTAAAAAAAAGTTTTACTATTATTTGCGAATTTTACCTGTGTAGAATTGAAAATTAGAGTGATTTAGTTAAAAATTTTATATATTGAGCGAACTACCGTACTACCTACGGTTATAAATGTGCAAATTGTGGTCCAAGAATACATTTGTATTTACTAAGGAAAAAAATAAAACTAATAAAAAATAAGCTTTAATAGTAATAATTTGAAAACTTATGAATGCAGAGAGGTACGTTTAGAAAATACACTGCTGAGCAGAATCACTCTAAATTTTAACATTACACAGGTAAAAGTTCATAAATAACAGTAAAACCTTTTTTTTTTACTACAATACAATTGAAATACAAAATCACAAAAAAATGAATATTGTATAACTTAAAAACCCGAGAAGGTACGATATTTACGAAACAGTCGAATTTTGAATCGCAAACTATGAGGTGTATATTTATGT
This sequence comes from Uloborus plumipes, assembly GCA_038373865.1. Classification (NCBI taxonomy): domain Eukaryota; kingdom Metazoa; phylum Arthropoda; class Arachnida; order Araneae; family Uloboridae; genus Uloborus; species Uloborus plumipes. The sequence continues at coordinate 18,657 of JAXGGA010014444.1, forward strand.
TACAAAGCAATGTGACGGTAAAAATTGTGTGTAGAAATAATTTTAATCTTCGCACCATAAAACAGTACATTTTCCCTCCTAAGATTTTTTTTTTTTGAATAGTTAATTAGAAACCCTGAGTCAAGGATTAACCTGTTAACCGGGGAATTAGCTATTGCTCAACTCGTTTCACAATGGGGACTTTTTTTTCGCAGCGATAAGTATTATCATACCTCAAATATTAAATCACACCTCAGTAAGTAATATCACACCTCAAATAGTAACCAAAAAGTAGTTAAGTCATAAATTTATTACTAATAAGAATATGTAAAACACTGAAATTCAAAATAAGAATATTCAAATCAGAAAGTTATTACTAACGTGTAAGATACTGAAATGCAGAATAAAATGAATCCAAATTGTGGCAGCTCGAAGTATAGATCATGCAGCGCCCGTTTTCGCGTTAATAGCGCTCAAGTTACAGATTACAAGAACATGAAAATTATGACGCATCGACAATATAAAAGATTTAATAGATAAGAACAACGTAGAACGTGATGCGTTCAATATATTACTAATAATTTCCATGACGAAAAATTTCGTCATGCCCATTGCTATAGGCTTTTATGTATGACGAAATATTTCGTCATGTCCATTGCTGTAGGCTTTAATGTATGACGAAATATTTCGTCATACCCAGTTAATAGGTTAAGGAAATGATTGAGAACTTAACAGTGACTCATCAGATCAAAACCACGTGTTCGTTCGTTATTGCTCCCAAAGTGACAGGTGGAAGATCACCTGTTTAGTCTCTATAACGTCCAGGCCACTTTTATCCCATGCTGAGCAACTGATAATGGAAGGCATGCATGTCTCAATACCAAACCAAGTAGAAGAGGACGGGGGGGGGGGGGGGGATATTCGTTATTTTCACTTCGAAAACATCGTAGGATAACAAGGGGAAGTTGAAACTGGTTTGGTACCTTTTCATAATAACTCTCTTGAATCAAAAGGGTGCTATTTCATAAACAAAGCGGCAACCAGTGCGCCGTTTTACTGGTAAAAGGGCAAGTTGGGCGCTTTCTAAGTATCAAAGGGCAGGCAGGGCGCAGCGCCCTCCCGCCTAAGCCTGAGGAAAGCTCTGTGCACTCTTATGAAATATAGATACACTGGCGGAAAAAAAACCCAAAGCCAAGAAAAAATTACTGTAGAGTAATGAAATTTGGGTAATGCAATTGTCTAGTTAACGTGTTTTTTTTTTTTGATTAAATGTACAAGATCACTGGCTAATTTAAGCTCAAGAAAATGCTGTGCAAATGTGAAATTATGTTACTTTAATAGAGGGTGTAACTTCCAGAATTTTGAAGGCAAGCCTGCAAGCGTGCATGCATTGTGTCATACAGGTGCCGAATGTCACTTTGTGGTATGGAGTGCCATGGTTGCTGCACTTGTTGTGTCAATACTAGAACAGTCATTGCTGACTGTGGATGGTGCTGGAGTTTCCGTCCAAAGATATCCCATACGTGATCAATTAGAGACAGATTTGGTGATCTTGCGGGTCATGGTAACATGTCAACACTGTAGAGCACATTGCGTTACAGCAGCGGTGTGAGGGCGAGCGTTTTCCACCTGAAAAACTCCCCCTTGAATGCTACTCATGAAGGGTTGTACTATAGGTTGAATTACCAGACTGAGTACGAAATTCGCAGTCAGTGTGTTTGGGATAACCACAAGAGTGCTTCTGCTGTCTAAGGAAATAGCTCCCGAGACCATGACTTCAGGTGTAGGTCCCGTGTGTCTACACCTGGACCTGGATTTTTTTTTCCGCCAGTGTATATTACATGAATTCACTTAGTGTTTAACGGTTTAAAAGAAACATTTTTAAAAATCATTTTATTTTGTCTTTACAGTCAATATTAAACTATGTATTGCCTCTATGAAACCAATTTTAACTATTTCAGTAAAATATACACTTGACAATGAGTGTATTTTTTTTGTTCAATTGTAGATGTATCGTTCTTGCTCCAATCATATAATAATCCAAATATATATATTTATTTATATTTAGTTTTAATGGTTGATGTAACATTTTTTTTATTTAAAGAAAAAGTCTTGTGACAAAAAACAAAAATCTTTAATTTTAAAATAGAGGACTAATTGTGAGTGAGGATCTATATCTTTGCTTTACTGAAACGTAACCTTTTTCATCTCCTTTTCATTAATATATCTCATGGAATATTAGTTGGAGATATCCTGTTTGCACAAAATAAAATTTTATTTTATTCAAGTTTGAACATAAAACATAAAATTGGCAAAGAGTAGAGTTTTTTCTTTTTTTTCTTTTGCCCCGAGGTGTTCACTTTAATTTAAAACTACAACTTTTTGTACACAAGTGGTTTAGTCATTAATTAATTTTTTGATGTCTATTCTTGATATCAAAAATTTTAACATGACAGAAAATACATAGTTTTTTTTTTTTTTTTGAATTTACATTATATTCAATGGTGGCAAAATGACTTTCAAAACACAAAATAAAGAAAAAAGTCTTATAAGAAACGACACCTTAGTTTATGTGAAAAGTCACTCTATTTGATTTAAGGCAAAGATAGAAGATTGCTTCATCCAAACTTGAATGTCGACAGTAAATTTCCTTGATTTATCCCTACGCTCATAAAAACACTTCATATGGCATTTAAATTATCGAAACACCACACCCTACATTGATTTTTCATAAAAAATAACATTTTCCTTTTAGTTCTATCCCCCATTTTTTTGCAGTATTACTCTATTTCCTTAGTCTCGCGTGTGGTGAAAACATAAATTCGGTGTTGTAGGAATGTTTTAAAAGATTTCATTGCGATGGGTACGTTAGAAAAGAACGGAGTATTTCAATTGGGTACATCTTTGTATCAAGATATAGTATTACGGCTCTTTTGATGTATTTTATGAGCAACATTATGTTACCTGTTTTGCATTAAAGATTTCAATAATCAAATCTGAGATTGTCGGTTCATTGGAAGAATTCTTGTTGGCTTTGAATATGAGTCATTCCATAGTGACTAACGTAACATTCAGAGCTGATTTTGTAACTGTTTTTACTTGTAACTTAAAGGATAAAAAATATTTTTTAGTTATGCTGGTGGATTTACAACGTACATGGTATCTATGTATCATTTCTGCCAAGAATTTAAAACAAAATAATGACAGCAGGTAGTTTTTCAACCAAAATAGCAGCGTGACTAACGTAACATTTTTGCAGCCCTGAAAATGAATGCTCATGTTGTGAGGCAAAAATATCTCAAAGTTAAGCAAGTGTTAAAAATTGAATGATATATTTGAAAATGTGTAAAGTTGGCTTTTAAAAACATAAAAGATATTATTTTTTTTTAGTCTTAAGTGTCACTTTTACTCAAGATGGAGTGTGACTTACGTAACGTGACTAACGTAACCATCGAATAACAAGCAGTAAACACACTACAAACTATTTATTATGGCTAATCTCAGTGATAATTACAATACTTTTTCAATTTTTTTTAAACTTATGTTGTATGATTTTTATTTATTCATTTATTATTTGATACTTTTTTTACTTCGGTATATTTTTTTCTTTGGCTGAGGTTGACATTTTTATGTAATGACCCATATGAGTTATTTCTATGACAACTGGTGATAACTTAGCGTATCAGATAGTGTCGATTGCTTTTCCCTTTGCTATTTTTGGAGGTATAATAGCTAATGTTGAACTACTTAATGTTGAATCTATAAAATGTTAGTCAAATACTTAATACCGTTTTTTAGTGGAGAAACATCTTAGTAATAATTGATAAATATATTTCATTATTTTTTTACTGTGAAGTAAAAAGACTGAAGTAGTTTGACTGATAATGTATAATATACATTAAATGTTTGTTGTATATTTCATCCAACCGATTGCTTTCATTAAGTTTTTTAAAATATGTATGAAATACTTATGAATATGATTGGAGGCATAATTTTTCTCTTTTTTTTTGAAGGTAAGATAGAATACATTAGTGTAATACGCGTTGAATGTTACTCGTATACTTTGCCATATATATATATATATATATATATATATATATATATACATATATACATATATATATATATATAAAATACACATATATTTTTTTACGGAAATGTTTTCTTTCTAATTTCGATGTTATCTATCGAATATTATGTTAATGTCGATGTTTTTACATGTAACCTAAATATCTACTTTAAAAATCTTAATACGTTTACAGTTACGTCAAAAGCAGAGATTTATTTCGCAAAAAAAAGTTAAAAATCCTCTTTTTCAGCGCTCTCTTAAAAGGAATGCCGAGAGTTTCCAAGGCATCCCTCAAAATTCCATGTAATTTATTTTAATGTAGTTTTCTTCTAAGATATGTATGCACCTTTTTTTTTTGCTCTTCACTTGCAATAAGTCATTGATTTAAAGAAAAACAAACTATAATTTTATTTTAAATACTAGCTTCGTGGCCCGGCGTTGCACGGGCTACTTTAAAAATGAAGGCGATGTCAAGTGACGCATCCGCTTTCGGCGAGCAACAAATTCGCCACCACGGCGGCTATCTAAAGCCAGCGCCCTCTTCACACAGTTTCCAAAACAATGAACGCCATCTCTAGGGAGGAATAGTGAACTAATCCGCTCGTGCTTTTGGTCCATAATCATTTTTTACAAAAATAATAACTCCTTACATGATGCGTTATGTTATATAGCCTGTAAAAGAATTTTTCAATTCTAATCGGTACTTCCTGATATTAGCGCGCTTAAACGAACTCTTTAGCTTTAAATTATTTATAGATATAGATGTATACATAGTAAGCATTTCAAATAGCTACAAATATTATGGTTTTAGAATGAAATGTGAGTTTTAAACATAAAACATAATTTAGCCAACCGTTCCATACAATTCCGTTTGAAATACACTAGAACGATAATTTCATGTTTTCAACTTTGAAAAACTTACGAATATGTTTTTTAGTTTATTCGCGTAACTTATTAAATCACTTACTTTCAGTATTAGTATTTACCAGGTGGAAATTTAAAATGTTACACGATTAATCCATTTTCTTTTGTATTGATGTTTCAATATTTTGTATTTTAAATGGATAAGGTATTTATCCTTTTGCATTACTTAATTCGGGCTGCTAATAATTAATTATCATTAATATTTTTAACCTTTCTTTGATAGATCAGAAATTATGATTACTGTAAATTTAGTTCCAGCTTTAAAACAAGTTTTTAGTTTTTTTTTTTTTTCAGGAGTCTACCAGAAAAAGGTCTTTCAAAACATCGATGGTTTTTGGGTCGATGTATAGATACCGTCGATGTTTTATTTTCTAACATCGATGTTTTGAAACATGGATTCTTTTTCATCGATGTCGAACCATTGATGAAAAATCGTATCAAAAATTAGAAAACCATTTTTTAGATTTTTCTTCGCGGTTACATTGAGTATATTAGTAAACTATAAATTAAATGCCAGTCATGTACTTGAGTATATTAGTAAACTATAAATTAAATGCCAGTCATGTACTTCGCAAATCATATTTTTCGTTATCATTTCTTTACTGTATGACATTATTGGCATTAATTAAAAAGTATTATTCTTAACAAACCTTGCTACAAAATAACCATTACTATACTTTTATCGTTTTATATTTGATGGAACTGTGATAAATCGGTCATTCCGACGAAAATGGTGCAAATCATGCGCAAGACTTTAAAATTTTTTAAAATCAATTTTAATAACTACCACCTATTAAGTGTATTTTTTATTGGTTTTCCATTTAATTTACTGCCATCAAGTATCAGTTTATTAGGTACAATCCATTTAGAAATGACACAAAAATATTATCTTTGTCAGAAGAAGGAGAAAATATCCTGGGAGAATGTTGCAGACAGACTTACATTTTTAGGCTGTTTATTCCACTTTATGCTTGTTCTGTGATTCTAGCTTTTCTTTGTGATTATAAAGATATTTTTAAAGGCTTATTTGTCCACTCTTACATGTCCACTCTGTTACACAAAGTGATCAAATATTAAAAATCCTTTCATAAATGAGTCATGTACTAGTTATTTACACTTCATTATACACAAATAAATGGGAACTCAATAAAAAAAAATATATGATTATTTGGTGAAAATTATTTAAATTGATAATCTAAGTGAAAAGTTTCAGACATGATTTGTACCATTTTCGTTGGAATGACCCAAATACCAAATGTTAGTTCATTTAAATTTAAATAGTAAACATATTCTTTCCAGAGTTTATTACTTCTGGAGAAATAAACTAATACAATAACTTTACGAATACATTGTCAAAGCTCAGTTCAAATGCTGACTTGCACTTAAAATATATTACATATTTCAATGTATGAGCTCAAACTATGAGTTTGGTTATAAAATACTACTTTGAAGATATGCTACTATAACCGCATTTCTGAAATTTTCTATCAGTTATCAAACTTGACATGTCAAATAAAATATAACATCCTTCAGTTAAACATGGAAATATTGGTTTAAAATTAATAAAACAATTTTGAAAGTTTTAGTTTCACCTCTAAATAGTACATTCCAAATTCTAATTTCGAAAGTGTCAACTATTTCATTTTGAAGCGTGTTTTATCTAAAACCTAATTTAAAATAGTTTTCGATTCGAGTTTATAAATTATACTCCAGAAATTATTTGAAAATCTTTAATTTGAGCACTCTAATAGTACATTTCACATTTATTTCGAAATCAAATTGAAAAACTTCATTTAAGTGTATCCAATTTTGTTTTAAAGCATGTTTTCTGTAAAAACAAACCAATGAAGGTTTTCATTAAAATTTTTAAATCACATTCCAATTTTTTTTATTGTTCATTACGTACTCACAGATTGTTTTTTACATTTATCAGATAAAGCATTTCAACTTTAATTTTTTTCTAATACAATCAAAATAGTTCGTTGAAGTATGAAATTTTAACAGCAAATTTTATTTTATCGGTTTAATTATGAACATTTAGTCAAGTACCAAATATCACAATTCTAAAAGCTTTTTTGGTGGGCATAAATGTGCATGCTTTAATTTAATGACCAAATATTACGTCACAAGATTTCGTATTTGTTTCAACAACATATAAATGACAATTTTATTTAGATGTGAAACATATTTTTTAATTTTGCCATCATTAGTGTATTCATCATTAGTTCAGACGTGACTTCTAGTGCTTTAAAACACTATTTTAGTGCCGCTCCTCCGAGAAACACAAATTTTCTCACAGTTAAAAATAAATAAACTTTTAACGATATTTTCTGTAAGTGAATGAATAAGTAAAGTGAAATGAATAATTTTATAACAAATTTTGGCCAGAGACATTATTATTTTTTCTTCATATTATTATTATTATTAGACATATTATTATTTTTTCTTCAAAAAAAGAAAAGTGGATATTTTTTCTTTTTTTCCATTGTACGAACTCAAAAATAAAATATTTTCAAGTAGAATATTTTCTATTTGATCATTAAAAATATTTTTGATAAAATGAATAAATGATTAAAAGAATGAATGCTTAAGCGGGAGATAATGAAACAATAAAAAGATAAGTTAATAACCGAACAAATTAATATATGAGGATAATTAATGAGAGAACAGAGAAATCTATGAATAGGAAGAAAGAGGGAATCAATGCATGAATAGACAAATTGTTAAATGTTAAAAGCAAATAACTAATAAATTAATATTTAAGTGATTTAATAAATAACCGTACAGGTAAACATATTTCATTTTGCTCCATTTATTTTGCCCCGTATGCACTTAACAAACTATAGAATATTTAAAAAAAAGAGCTTAACCCAGTAATGCCTGACATTTTTTTTTCCAAAGATATTTTGTATACTGGTTACAAACAGTGTTTAATGGACAGTAAAAATAATTAAAAAAACATTATGTAAAAAATATTTTTTTTACTAAGGAACGAAAAATCGTCCCTTGAAAGTTATGATAGACCCCAGAGGGTATATACTTTTTTTACTAAATTTTTTTTCTGCCTACGATATAATATTTAAAAAGACATTTTATAAGAAGAAATAAAATCAACAATTAACATAAACTGGGAAGCTGGAAATAACTTTGAAAACTTAGCTTTTTTTCTTGAGATTGTGTGTCATTTTTGATAAAGATCATATTAAAACTGCAACAGAACACAGTTTACAATGGTTATGTGCTGCAATATGTTAATAACGAATTGAAACAATACCAAGGTACTCATTGAACACTATTATTTGGTTGAAATGTTCATTTTAGGGAAATTCAAACCCTTTTTTGGACCGTCCGTAAAAAGGTACGCTAGGCATTAATGGGTTAATAATTAATAAATACTGCACTGAATATTAGTAAGGGTCAATTAACACATTAAAGGTTAATAAGAAGAACTTAATTATTTTAAAATAACAAGAATATATTTTGACCTCAAATAAACTATAAAATAAGTATCAATTTTTGGAAATTGATTGTTTTATCGAATGCTTTTTTGTGCAGAGGTAACATTTTCCTGACTAGTACATGATATGCGTTGCTGAATAGTTCAAATATTACCAGATAGGTGGCACTGAAAGCAGTAAATATTTCACCATTTTACTTCCCCCCGCTAGTTCACTTTGATAGACATTTGCCTACTTTTCAATTTGTCCGGAAAAAACAAGTAAAGTTTTTTTTATTTATCATTAAAAATTGGTTTTGGGTCAGAGGAGGGTACTTATCTTCACTAGGGGACTTTTTTCCGGACACTTATCAATTTTTTAAAGATTTCACCATTTAACATTGTATAACGAATTATTAGATTTATTTCTTTCACTTAAATCATTCATTTATAACTTCTCCAATATCTGTGCATTCAATTCATGTGACTATTACCTTTACTCTATTTTATTTTTCTTTTTATTGCAAACTATAAACAACAATTGTTTTCAAATGAATTTTGATTTATTTTGATAATTAGTTTTGGCAATTTTCCTTGGTTCAAAATTTTCATCATGATTACTATTAATATTACTGTTGCGAGGCAACAAATTTTTACAACAATGGATTGAAAATTTAATCATTTAATGAGGAAATGACATGAAATTTACTTTTTCCATAATAACCTTTTTTCTAGTGAACAAATATCGTCATATGAGTACATGGTGCTTAAGTTACACCATCTCCTACCGATTAAGAAAAATCGTCCAAATCGGTTCAGTAGATCAGATGTTATGTGCGAACAAACAAAAAAAAAAAAAAAAAAAAGCATACGCTTTGAATTGATAACCTCCTCCTTTGTTGAAGTCGGTTAAAAAAGGTTTTACAAATTTTCATTTTCTAAATATCGCCGATTTTAACATCATTCAGTGTTTTTTTTCGCAAAATATCGCGAATAGCGCCAAATTGAACCCAAATTCAAAAAAAAAAAAAAAAAAAGAAATTGCCAAATGTGTCACCAACTTGGTGATATGTCGCCAAGTTGGCGTCAAACACTTAATGACCAAAAGCTTGCTGACATATCGGCAAGTTGTCATGCCAATTCATCTGCATTGAAATTAAGACTGATTTACCCCAAAAAAAGAGGTAAAACACCCCCTTGGAACAATCGAATGCAACCACAAGGGCAAGTGTACAACTAGAACCCCCTCAGAGTCTACATACCAAACTAGAAGCTTTCACGGCATATAGTTTTTGAGTTTTGCTACATACATACGCACATACATACATACGCACATACATACGTACATCCAGACGTCACGAGAAAAATCGTCGTAATTAACTCGGGGGTAGTTGAAAAAGATTTTTCGGCTGGTTATATGTTGGCAGGTGCATATTAGGGTGGGGCGAAAAATAAAAAGTTTTTCAGATCAACTTCTAATAGTTGCCAAAAGTTGTCTTCGGTGATAGTTAGCTTTTGTGCAAAATTTGAGAAAAATCGATTAATATCTTCAGGGGGCGCTGCGATCGCAAAGTTTTATCATAGCTTTTATCGGGATTTTGTGGTTAAAATATGAAAAACAATGCCGTTAGTTAATCTCATTGCATTTTTTTTACTCATAAGATACATTCATGCATTCAAAGCATATGAAATAACTCACAAAAATTTATTTTATATGATATATTTATATTTCAAGCATTTAAAAAGAAACAAAAACGTGAAAAAAAGTGATTTTTTTGAAATATAAATATATCATATAAAATAATGTTTGTGAGTCATTTCATATGCTTTTAATGCATGAAAACATCTTTTGAGTAAAAAAAAACGCAAAGAGACTAGCTAAAGGCATTCTTTTGGATTATTTAACCATAAAATCCATAACAAAGCTATGGTAAAACTTTGCGATCGCAGCGCCCCCTGAATATATTAACCGATTTTTCTCAAATTTTTCACAAAAGCTAACTATCACCAAAGACAACTTTTGGCAACTATTAGAAGTTGATCTGAAAAACTTTTTATTTTTCGCCCCACCCTAGTGCATATGCACGTGCGGACAGTTCGAAAAAACGTCTCAATATTCATTCAGGGGGGAGCAAAATCAAAATTTAGACCCAAATTTGAGGAAAAAAATTTTCGCGATCACAATACTTCCTTTACTACGTGAAAGGAAGTAAAAATGTAGAAAAGGCTAGTAGCTTGAACCAAATTGAATACGTCCGTTAAGCCAAAGAGTCTGTTAATTTCATACTGCGCTGAGCAAGCAATCATTTTTTCATGAAGTTATCCGAGGATTAACCATTCGACTGCATATGATGCATTGGCTCATTTGTTTATGACAAGCCACTTCCCCGACTCTGCACAGACATGCATTATTTAGAGCCTTCAAAGTCGTGTGCTGTTCGGCTGTGCCCGGTGATAAATTTACTTCATTAAGGGCTTCCTTATAAATCAAAATGCATTTCTCTCATCTGAGGCTAGAGTTTGGAAATAGAGGTACAATGGCTATATGATGGATTTATCATTGCTGTGAAATAGTTTTTTTCTTTGCTTATGGATATTTTACAACATATAGGTTTTTCTAAATTAGTCAAGATTTAATTAAGGGAGAGCGCAGAATGTTGTGAAACATTTGGTGCAGCAGTTAATTTAAATACAGGCAGATATTTTGGGTTACATTTATTAGGAGGACCAGAAATCAATATAGTAGTTTATTCTGAAAAAATTAAAGTTTCAAAAAGTGTTTTTATTTTTAACTAACGACTTAATTACCATAGTTATCAAGAGCCTTTTGCCATCCAGTAGGCAAATTTTCAATCCATGATAGATATAAATATATCTTTTCCTGAGAGAAATATTTGTTGATGGCATTTTGGATATCAGACACATTTTCAGGTTTTTTTGTTACGTATAAACCGGCATAAAGAAAAATCAGATGATATGATGACAGGTGAGTAGATATTGAGGATCAAAATCACACTAAATGACAATAAATAACTCAGGCAAACGTATTAAGGTGATTTTTACAATATTAAATTATATCAGTGGGGAAAAAATAGATATTGAGAATCAAAGTAACATTGAATGGCAAAAACTAACGCAAGAAAGCACATGAATTAATGTAATGCAGTTGAACCTGTCTATCAAGAATATCGAGTGTTCAGAAAAAAAAATTTGAGAAAGATAGGTTTTGATTTTTGCATTGAAATGAAGCGAATATTTTTTTTCGAGTATTGCATACAATGTTAGGGTACAGAATAAAAATATAATATAAAAATTAAGTAAAATAGAATAAATAAATAAAAATAATGCAACATCTATAATAATTTAATATAATATAGCTATACTCGTATAACAGGAATTTCATTTTCGTGAAACTGTTTAACCCATTTTTGCGCAAGTATTTTTAACAACTTTTTTCAATTTATATTTATTTAAAACTCTTACTTGGAATAGTTTACATACATTTAAGGCTCAATATAGTTCGCCGTTGCCATATTTATTAAGTTATTCAACGTTCTTTTTATGGGATATTTTGCAGATATGTGAGCAAAATACGACCTTACTTGACTTTACTTTTGCAAAGTAACATTACAGAAGGCATCTCTGATCCATTTTAAGCAAATCATTTTAAAGAAGTTTAATTTTATGAAAATAAGTTTGCAAAAAAAAAAAAACTTTCCGTGGCTAGCCATGCTGGGTCGCTACTTGACTTATTTGTCCGAAAATAGATGCAAATAAATAAACTCTGATATCCAAACAGTGGCTCTAACTGGTTTTCTCAAGAAGAAGGACTATTTAACTTGTGAAAAACAGCTTTAGTAAAATGATACCCATTACAGGTTTTTGTATGCAGTAACTAACAAGCGTCCCGTTTTTAGGCTACTGGGCATAAATGGGTTAAACCGCTAAGCCAAACTCTCATCTAAATCGGCAAACGTGCATTTTTTTTTTTTTTTCAACATTTTTGTTGTCTGTCTCCAGCGCAGCTTTGTTTTTTACTGTAGTCTGAAGAGTGCTTGACTGATATTAAATCTTCTAGCAACGTCATTTTTTTTACATCAGTGGATTTTGATCCAGAAAATCCTGATTTTTTTTTTCTTTTCAATCGGAGGAACATTCAGTTTTCTATTCCCGGACCGCATGGTTAGCACAAAATACGTAGAAACCACTCCGCTATGGAAAAATTCAACCTTTGAACAGTACCTTTACACAGTTCTTACATTTAAACAGTAAAAAAGAAAGCAAGGCTTCGAACCCGCTTAATGGAATAGCCATTTTGCCACGAAAAAATATTCTAATAAGCGGGATATTCCATTATCCGGGATCAAAATAATACATTACATCGGTTTGGTACATTGAAAATGTATTATATTAAGCGGATATTCTTTTAACCGATATTCTAATAAGCGGGCTTGACTGTACTTAAAATTTCCGTAGCAGCGAATTTCGAAATTCGAGAAATACAGGTTTTACAGATGAAGCATTCGAGAAAAACGGGAAAAACGCAATGGAAATTAATCGATATTGCTAGGAAAATAAAAATAAAAATAAAAATCGAGACAGACAGCTTTTCGAGATGGACAGGTTTACTGTAGGTGTGACAATAGCCACTCGTATGAGTGAGGAATTTAAAAGATAATGAAGATCAAAATAAATCCGAATGACATTAACACTACAAACATTATGAACTAAGTTAACCCATTTAAGTCCCTTAGCCTAAAAACGGGACGCTTATAAGTTACTGCATACAAAAACCTGTAATGGGTATATCATGTTACTCTCTAAAGCTGTTTTTCACAAGTTAAATAGTCCTTCTTGAGAAAACCAGTTAGAGCCACTATTTGGATACCAGAGTTTATTTATTGACAGCTATTTTCAGACAAATCAGCAAAGCAACGATCCAGAATGGGTCGACACAGAAAGTAAGTGTTTTTTGCGAACTTATTTTTCATAAAATTAAACTATTTTAAAATGATTTGCTTAAAATTGATTACAGATGCCTTCTG